>JAOUZG010030345.1:3279308-3294479 GCA_026289955.1 Argiope argentata | reverse complement strand
TGTATGTCATAAAAAATTTGTTTAAAGGAAATCCTGATAAAGAGTGACCATACATATGTATATTTAATTAATATTCTGACTAGAAATTAGAGAGATAAAAAACGGATTTGTTATCGAATATGAATTAAAAGCGTATAAATGAGCCATGTTTTAATCCTTTGCACTCCGAAAAATAATTAGATGCAAAATTATTTACTTAACACAAAGATTTGTTTATTGATATGAAAAATAAATATACATAATTCTTTTAATTCGAATTTCTTAAATTAATCTATATCTCTTAACCCTTATGTAGGCATTTTTAACAATTAAATCTGAAAAATAACTAAATAAAATTTCAAAATGATGCATAATCTTGAATGGTGAATCAGAGGCACCATTGGAGTGCAAAAGGATAATTAAAAGAAAATAAATATTCTTTAAAGTTAAATATTAGGCGTGTAGAAATTTGTTATTTACACTCCTTTCATAATGATTTCTTAAAAAAAAAACAACTTTTATTTATTATTAACTCTTATTTTTGTTTTTCTATAGATTTGCTATGAATATTTACTAAAAGTTTCAGTTCAATATTTTATGGAACATAGTTTACTTAATGTTGGCAAAGTATTTTTAAATTCCAAATTTTGATGCATGCAAATCCAACGATTAAAGAAGCATTGCATCCGCTATTTTATAAATAATGAAGAAAGTAATATATTTTATTTCCTGTCACCTGAAGTCAAATTCGAACTGGAATTTAGAGCAGAACTTCAACTATTTCTGAAGTTAAAATTTGTATGTACTATAAAATTTAAAAGTAGAATAATTTGGGGAAATAAACCGTATCTCCTTTTACAATAATGGAAGGAAACATCAAGATAGAATATTTGAAAAAACAGTAAACTGTATTTGAGTTCCTTGAGTTATTGAGTATATTTCAAAAAATTGTATTAAAACTGTGCTAATAATTGAAATTAATATAAGTGAAAAGGCAATTATGTGAATTTTTAGATGGCAAAAAATTATTTTTGAGCTGTAGTATTTCTAAATTTTTAAAATAATATTACTTAGTAAGTTTATGAGAAAAAAAATTCAAAATTTTGATTGAATTTCAATTAATAATAATTTCATTTCAAATAAAGATAGAGATGGACATCTTCATTCACATCTTCATTCTCCATGTTTCCAAATTCGTAAACTTTAAGTCTAAAGAAACTGCCCTATGGAAGGATGGCATATGCATATATATCTTCATTATTTTAGAGATTGAGATTTACTACTTTTAAAATATTTATTTTTTAAAAAAGCTTTACAGAAATTTTTAACAGAAATCGTTTCATGTAAAAAAAATTAATATGTTATTACTTCAGGTATCATTTCCTTTTCTAGGAAAAATCTCAGTTGATAAATACAGATCTGCTTGTTGCTTATACGTCATGTCTCAAGTATTGGGTCTTTCGGATTATGTAGTCATCGCTCTAGTGTTAGGGGTGTCAGCAAGTATAGGCTTGTATTTCCGATTCACCGGTGGCCGACAAAAGACCTTGGAAGAATTCTTATTAGCTGGAAGGAACATGGCAATACTACCTGTTGCTTTCAGTCTCTTGGCGACTTACATATCCGCCATATCACTACTTGGCATACCAGCAGAAACGTATCTGTACGGGATGAGATACAGCGTATGCATTTTAGGATTGCTGGTAGGATATCTGTTCTGCGCTTACGGTTGTATGCCAACATATTACGATTTAAACGTTTCAACAACTTATGAAGTAAGTAAATTTAAATTATTATACATATTATAAGCGTAAACATTTTATTTATTTATATATATGTAACACAACATTTTTGTTTGAAGCAGAAGGCAGTTTAAAGACAGAGGGGAGAATTTTGAATTTTTCAGTTCGCTTTATTCCCATCCTGGGAGGCACAAGCAGCATGGACAAGGCACGCCCGTTCATAGCAGGTCTCAAAAACTGAATAAGCAAAAAAGAGAGAAATTAATTATCCCTGGTCTTATATACAATAATACTTTGATAAGGATTTCTCTACAAACGTCAATTTAGACAAGGGAAAAACATAGATGTTTCAGAATAAATTGTTTAGATCAGCAATATTTTATCGAAACGTGGGAACTACTGCCTAAAGCATTTTCACGGGGCCTTTGTCGCATTAACTAAATAGAAAAAGTTAACGAACAGCGAATCTTTATTTTCTAGTTATCAAGTATGTTATATATCTTAGCCAGTTTAAATTTAGGCATTGCTTACAAATGCAGTTTTAATATGTTTTTTCGTAAAATGTTCAGTTAGATAAGTTCTTGAAAAATGCTTTATTGGTTATTACTTTTTTATTTATGTTACATTTAAGCAAATAAATAAAAAGAACTACTTACATGTAAACAAATATTTTATCTTTTATCTTTTTCTCCCCATTATTTCTAAAGAAGCATTAGTTCAATATTTCTAACAAGTACATTCTGCTTATTGAGTATATTTTTTACTAAAACATTGTCTTTTTTTAAATCAATAATCATAAGTAGAGTTATAACCCTTTTTATTGCAATAATTAACTCTAAATTTGATATAAAACTGAAAGGATTATTCTAGATTAATTACATATTTATTTGAGATCGATTGGTGTGATTGTTTTTTTTTTTGTTTTTGTTTACACAATTAACCTTCAAAACTTTTAATACTAGTAATAATAGTAGCACAAATATATTGTACCCTACTTAAGGATATCGAACAATATTCGCAACATTGCATAATATTATACCACAGGCTGTGATGGGAAATATGAAAGCTAGGTTTTCTCAAATTTGGTCTCTTTTCTTGATGTCGAGAAAAAAAGACGGAAATTAAAATAAATCGATGGAAATATCGCTAATTTTCTTCCCGGAATTGTTCTAAAACTTCTTCTATATCTTTTTACAGTATTTGGAAATCAGATTTGGGAAGACCATCCGTAACATTGTTGCCCTTTTGTTCGTTATTCGCATGGTAAGCATATAAATTAATTGTGAAAGTAACCAATATGTTTTTCAGAATACAATCGGGGACAAAAAATCAAAGATTCTTCCTCGTATTAAGGAAACTTAATGCACTGGTTTCTCTTAAAGATAGTAAATTTGCGTGAAATAAATTTGTTATTTTCTACACGTTTTAGCTTGTTTAGTGGAAAATCCTTTACCACACAAGTAGCTAAAGGAAAATAAAGTTACGAAGTATTTTTCTTGCTTTTTGACTTGCTTCTGTGAGAAAGAAAATATTATAATAAACAAATATTTTCCATCTTTTAAAAAAATCTTATCCAACTTAGATCTGCCGTCGCTTGCAGATGTGGATGCTATGGCCAGTTGTAGACATAAATCAACCCTCTAACAAGCTTTTAAACTAACATTGATTTCCCTAGAAATGCAACAACTACACTAGTTAGATTAAGATCAATCCACTATAAGGGAATGGTGATTCTTCCTGATGGGAAAAGAATCTATATTTACTGCAAAAACTGCCCTGAAACACGGCTCTTACCCAGAATCATTTTTGAATGACTATCTGTTACCACAGATATCTTAAAGCTTGGCTGGTTATAGCTGATGGATCCTCTTCGGAGATCCTCTAAACTTCTTAAACACCACAACTGAGATGCTTCGGAACTTAAACAATATCTGAGACTTTCTTTCCTCACTTTTTGCACTTTTTATGTACACGACAACAACAAATATGATATGCATTTTTAAGATTTAATGATATGCATTTTTAAGATGTTCTCTAAAAACAGGTCTTGAAGACATGTCTATGTGTGAACATTCAAATAATTCAACAACTCAAAAAGTGAGAAAAATAAAATTCAATATAAAATTCTTTGAGAATTTTTTCTTAGTTCTACTTATCTATCATTTGTATCAATGTAATCTAAAATTACTCTAAAATCAAATAAATGCAATCCTTTTCTTATTTTGTAAAAAATGAGTAAATAAGTTACTCGTCTATCGATCAGTCTTAAACTATAATTGGTAAAAGTAACAGGTTGCATTAACTAATTTTTAGACTATCATCTTTAAACCTGGATTGTATTTTCTATTTAATATAATATTAAATTTGACTATGCTTATTTCTTCTTGAATATGAAATTAACTAAAAAAATTGAAAGCATAGAATATGGAATTTGGTTTAAGGCTTCGAAACCACAGTTGTAGATTTTCATTACATTTTTAATCCATTCGGTTGATGGCAAGATGTTTAAAATACGTAGATTTGATTATTTGTCGCTGTGTCAAATACAAAATGTTCCATTTTTGCCATGTCTTTTGTATATTAATATAATTCCTGAAAGATTTAAATAAAATTCTTTTGTGTGTTGTATAGATAAAAATATAGTTTCAAACAGTTTTTATTTTTTGGGCTTACGGTTGGGATAACAAAAATTTCCCCACTTTTTTAGGTGTTTTATATTGCGCTTGCTCTATATACTCCATCTCTCGCCCTAAATGCTGTTACAGGCCTCTCTACTTGGACATCTATTCTAACGCTTGCAGGAGTCTGTATATTCTACTGTTACTTGGTAAGAGAACTTGTTAATTATAGTCTACACTGAATTTTAGTTTATAGATAAAGCATTGAATTCATAAATAGAACACACACACACACACACATGCACACACACAGAACACACATCACACACATGCACGCACACACACAAGAAATTAAAGGAATAAATTTTTTGAATAATTAATGAACCCAAATAAAAAGCGTCCGAATGAGCTTAATTTTAATTAATAACAAAGAATTTTTAATAACTTTTTTAAAGAGCGAAGTATATAGAAATGTATTATTTATTATTTTTTTATTATGATATCTTTCAAATATCTTTTATTTATTATTAGCCAACCGCTTTTGGTAATCCTCAAAATTGCTCTTAATATTTTCAAAAAATTTAAGCTTAATATTTTATATAACTTGGCTCTTCCATTAAAATTTTTAAATGCCCAGTTGATACATAAGAAGCATTACAGAAGTTATTCCTTTTGATAAACCAGTTGATAAGTAATATTTTTAAATTACTGATTAAACTTCAATTGTTTTTGAGGTTCACTTAAATTCAAAAGGGTAAAAAAATTTAATGTTTTTAAAGCATATTATTGCAGTTGTATAATATGGTGAAATTAATCATATCTTCGTCAAGAACAATGGAAGAAAAATTCAAGTTAGAACATTTATAAAAACTATGAAAAACATTTGAGTTAAGTATCTACGGACGCACGCACGCACGCACACACACACACACGCACGCACACACACACACACACACACACACACACACACACACACACACACACACACACGGACGGACCGGGATAGCCTGGTTGGTATGGCGTTGGATTCGCATTTCTTGGGTTGCGAATCCGAACCCGATAGCAGAAGACGTATGTATGTGCGTAGCAGAAACTGATACCAGAAGACGTATGTATGTAGTCTTGTGTGTGTGTGTGGAAATTTAATGCTAGTATAATTTTTTTTACCAATTATTTATAGTAATTGTAATTGTAAGGTCGGAATAGCTTGATTGGTAGGGCGTTGGATTCTCATTCGTTGGACTGCAAGTTTGAAGCTGCCAATCGAATATTTTCCGTGTGTGGCGGACGTTAAATCTGTCGTGGTCGCAAAGTCCTCCATGTGGAAAATAATAATACTGAGCTACTGGGTGAGAGTCGATGGTTCTCTGTTCTATATCTAAATTACCATCTGTGGATGAATGAATGAAACGCATGAATGAAGTCCGCTCCGTAAAAAGGATTTGATACTTGTTGAAATAGATGCCAGACTTCTGCTCTCAGATGCTTAGGGGTCCACGTTCTCAGAAGCTACTGCACCCTTCCTTCCGTAGTGAAAGCGGAAAAGGAAAACGACAGCAACAAAACACACGCACACACTGTCCCCTCCCTTTAATTGCTATTTAGATAAATGACATCTAGATAGAGAAGATATTTCAATAAGAAAAGGCTCTAAATGACGTTAAAAAGGTGTACTCGAAAACACATATTATAAATTGTTCAAGCGAATAAATGTTACTTGGGGAATACAAATAAGTTTGGAATTTATATTTTTCTTCGGCATTATTGGTCATATTTATAAAAACTCTATTTTGTCAAACTACTATTTTAAACAAAAAGAAAACCAAACTAAATGAGTTATAAAGCTTCGAACATCCCTATTTAAAATTTCTCATTGTCCAAAACAAAGAAACACTGAGTGTACATTTGCAGATATTTCTCAAATTGTATTTGGTCTGGTTTGTGTGGTTTATTGACACAAAATCCAATTTTAACTATACTGCCCATTCTCAAAGTGGGTTGAATGGTCTACAATCTTCTACAATAATTTTGTTTTTTCATAGCTTTATAGCTCTTCGTTTTCAGAGCAATAGAGATAATCTTTTATTTTTCTAATCAAATCAAATCTTATATCAAAACTCTTTCATTAGATGGGTCAAAATGATAAGGATCTTATCATTTTGAACAAATAAAGAAAAATAATAATTTTTACTTATTTAAAAGAATTTTCTAGTTAAAAATCTACATTCGTTCTTTTACTTAAGAAATTAAATTTTGGACCACGAGTAGATTAAGGCAATTTATACAATCATGGAAGAATTATGCCTTTTTTGGCAGATTTCTTTGAATTTTTCGGTACACTTAACACAGAATTGTCAGTGTTGAAATACTTATAAAATTATACTTATCGTAGCATTCAATTTATTAGAAATTGTTTTAAGAATAAAAATTAAGAGATGTTTTCGATTTTAAGGTGAAAGTTAGAAGAGTAAGACATAAGTTAAAGGAGGACAAGTAATTTCGTTCTGTAAGGTTAGTTTTGGTTCAGGGTGATTGTTAGAAATGTTGAGAATTTAGAAAAGACGATTAAGACTCATAAATTATTTTTCATATTGTTGAAAGTGAATGATGTTTGATTTTATAATTTGACTTCAATCTATAAATGAAATTACTTTTACCTCATGTTTTATTTTATATACAGGTTTGACATGTTGTGAATTTTGTTAAATCAAATAACAGTTTTCTATTTATATATTTTTACTACTCTGAAAAACATAATTATACTCAAAGTCTGTCTAATAATTAAGCTAGATAGCTGTCATTAAATTAAATCTGAGACTTTCCATTTATTCAATTCCGACTATTTGCTCACTCTCTCTCTATATGTATATCTTGTTCAAATGTTCATTAGTTAATAAAATACTTTTAATTCATCCACTGAAGTTCAAGTGAATTTTTTAAAACTTGTAGTAGAGGACATTTAATGTTAATACAGTTTTTAATACAGATTTTTAATACAGTTTTTTACAGATTGTTAATACAGTTAATACAGATTTTTAAATATTAATTCATTAGTTTTTTATAAATTAATTAAAAGCTAACTTTTTCGCCAAAATTCTTTATTTCTCCGCCGCCAAATAAGTAATGTATTCAGGTTGTTTATACCCCACACTAATGAGGTTAGGCTTAACATATTTTGGGCTGATTATTTTAAATGATTCTGTTTATTTTCTTAGTGTTTCTTGCATTTGAAATTAAACATTATTAATTAAACTATTTTCTGATTTATTTTGAAGTACTTTCGAATTAAAATAATACAGAATAAAAACAAAATATTAGAAATTTCTAATGTGTATTTCTCTACCCCGACTGGTGTAAAAAATTGAAGCATTTTGCGTTGCCGTAATTGGATTTGAATCAACATTGGTATTGAAAAGTTAATACTAGTCTAATTTTTTGATCAATTATTTATAGTAATTGTAATTGTTCGGTCGGAATAACTTAATTGGTAGGGCTTAGGATTCGCATCCCTTGGGCTGCGAGTTTGAAGCTGCCAACCGAAGGTTTTCCATGTGTGGAGGACTTAAATCGGTCGTATTTACAAAGTTATCCATATTGGGAGTAATACCACTGGGGGTTCTTAGTCAGAGATGATCGTTCTCTGTTTCAGATCTAAATTACGATCTATGGATGAATAAATGAAGTGCATGAATGAAGTACCCCGTAAAAAGGATTTATGATGTATGTGAGTTAGAAGGCAGACTTTTGCCCTCGGGTGTCCCAGGAGTCCTTACCCTCAGGCTACTGCACCCCTCCTTCCGTCGTAAAGCGGAACACGAAACAATAAGAATTGTAATAAGAAACAATAAAAGTTGTAATTGTAATTTAATAAAACGTAACTAAAATAAAAAATTTCTAACTTCCTAAATATTTTCTAATTACCGAAGTAGGAATTGATTTAAAAGGATTGTTTTTTAGGTTACTTGTATTTATTTAATTTTAATTCACAGCAAAAAGAAACAAAAAACATGCTTCAGATAAAAATATGCTTATATAGTTACTGTACAATAACTATAATATATGTTAAGCGATAAATAACTTACTCCCATCTGTGTGATTTGTGAGAAAGAATTTCTTTTTTATAATACCTGAAAACCTTTCCTCAAAGTGTGCGATAAATATTTAATTCGAAAGTGATTACATTGTTTAATGCACATTTTACTCATTTAATTCAATTGGATTTATAACTAGGGAGGACTGAAAGCTGTACTTTGGACCGACGTCTTCCAAGCCATACTTATGTGCGTTCCTTTAATTGCCATTGTTGTCAAAGGAGCGTTGAGCCTGGGACTTACAGAACTATTCGAAATAAATACGAAAGGAGAAAGAATGATTTTATTCATGTAAGTCATCTTTTCTTTAAAAAATTGTTTAAATTATAGCAATTGAAAAACTAACTGATTTTATCAAAATTTCTGTTCATGAATATTATACCACTTGGTAGTTTTCAAAAAGGTTTGGTTTGGTTTTATGGCGCAAAAACCATATCTGGCCATTTTGCTCCAAACACATCATTTTTTAAAAAAATCAAATTTTCAATGTATTATAAAGAATTACAAAGCAAAAACTTTGGAAGAACAGAAAAACTTAAATGACTTTATCAATGCCAATATCAGTAAAAAAATGAAATAAGTTTGAATGTGGATTATCTCCCAATAAGTCTTTTAACTGAGTTTTATCATTGCAAAATAATTTCTTTGATATGTGTTAAAATTTGGCCTTGCAGAAAAATATGCTTACTTGAAAGAGAACAATGAGAATGCGAGGAAAGAAGTGTAGGTTCTGAATATAATATATAATCATGGGTCAATCTTGTGTGTCCAATTTGAAGACGATTTAAAAGGATTGAATGCCTCCGGCTTAAATTACAAGATTTAAAAGTATTTATCAATGGCTGAATTTCACATAACTTATTCTGCTTTTGCTGGTCCCAAAAGCTCTGCCACTTTTCCAGTATTCTATTTTTTACAACATTAAGGCGTCGTTTAATGGGACAAAAATTTCGATAAATACTATTGAATTTCTTGCAACTTAATCTACTCTTTAGTTTCCAGCAATTCCTGAAAGTCCTGGAATCCAACAGAATATTACTTCTATTCCTCTCTCTTTTAAATAAATATAAAATTCTTCTCACTTCAGCACCAAAGGATGATATAATAAAGAAGCATCCCTTAATGTTTTAATGGAATTTTTGAATCTGTATAGAGAATGTATTTTTAAAAATCTTTTTCTGGTATTCTTACCAATGCCCGGTAAATAACATAAATTTCTGATTTATAAACAGAGGAATATTCCTTTAATTTTTCTGAGATTATAGTGTCTAGGATAATTACTCCCGCACCCACCATGTTATTTGCCTTGGATCCGTCAGTAAAATCTTGTTCATAATCCGAAAACTGTTGTCTATGAACATAAAATATTGTTTGGTAAATTAAATTCAATCTTGAGGATTTATGTTTCCAAAAAGGACACGCAAATAAGGACTAGCTATTCATGATAGTTCGTTACAAACTATTATTGATTGTTTTTTACATATACTTATGGTACTTATCTAGGTTCATATTGCTACAGTATGTTAAATTTGTTGGCGAAACATACGATATTGTGAAAATTTATCGCTTTAAATCTGTTTCATTTTAGTATGTCCGGCAGTTTGACGGAAAGGTACACTTTTTGGAATTCTTTGGTGAATGGAATGACAAACGTATTCGAATCGAGCGTAACGCTACAATCACAAGTTCAAAGATTGCTCAGTGTGGGAAATCTCAAAAAGGCACAATGGTAAGTGAGGTAATATATACGCTTTCTTAAATCTTGAAAACAGTTCTTTAAGAAGAAGTTGTAGCGTGCATTAATGATCTGAAAGCTGATAAATTACATGAACTCCAAAATTTAGTGCAGGCTTTCCTATAAAAGTTTATTAGTAGAGCATTTCATTTAGCAATGGCGTCTTGATTGATTTTTTGGTATTAAAATAGATATTTATATCGAATCAATTCAATACTCTGCAACGGGCATTTAAATTTGGAAACTATTTTTAGTCTTGTTCGAGAAAAAAAGAAAATAAATGATTTCAGATTACTTGTTAATGAATTGTTGAACTCTCAATACATGAAAGAATCAATTAAAATGTGATTTTGTTCATTGTATGAATTTTTATTATATCAAAACATCTTATGATTAATCGCATCCAATGAGTCATCTTATCCATCTTATGAAACATCGATGCAATTACCTGGTTATCAATATTTTTTATCAAGATGAAATGTGTGAATATATTTGCATTCTACAGGTCAGACCATTTAATCTAGAGCAACCATACATTACCAAATAAAATGGGATTTTGTCATTGTATGAATTTTTATAATATCAAAAGGCCTTATGATTAATCATAACCTATGAATAATAACCTAACCTAATACAATAAAACATCAATATAATTAATAGGTTTGCAATGCTTTTTATAAAGATGAAATTTGTGCGTGTATTTGCATTCTAAAGTTCAGACCGTTTTAACTAGAGAAACCACATATTACTAACTAAAATGAGTTTTGTTATTGTATAAATTTTAATTGTAGCGAAACATCTTATGATTAATCCCATCCTATGAGTCATCTTATTCATCTTATGAAACATCAATATAATTAATTGATTAGCAATAATTTTTATAAAGATAAAGTGCTTACATATACATGCGTTCTTCAGGTCAGAGCATTTAATCTAGAGAAACCATACATTACTAAATAAAATGTTATTTTGTCATTGTATGAATTTTTATTATATCAAAACAACTTATGATTAACCTTATTCTATGAGTCATCTTATCCATCTTATGAAATATCAATGTAATTAATAGATTATCAATACCTTTTATAAAGATGAAGTGTGCACATGTATATGAGTTCTACAAATCTGACCTCTTAAACTGGAGCAACCATATATTACCAAATAAATTGTGTTTTTGTGATTTTATGAATTATTATATCAAAAGGCCTTACGATTAATCATAACCTATGAATAATCTTAGCAATACTATAAAACATCAATATAATCAATAGGTTATCAATACTTTTTATAAATATGAAATGTGTACATGTATTTGCGTTCTACAGGTCAGACCATTTAATCTAGACCAACCATACATTACCAAATTAAATATGATTTTGTCATTGTATGAATTTTTACTACATCAAAAGGCCTTATGATTAATCTTATCCTATGAATAATCTTATCCATCCTATGAAACATCAATATAACTAATTAATTATCAATACTTATAACAACGATGATATGTGTAAATGTGTTTGCGTTCTTCAGGCCAGACGTTTAACCTAAAGCAACTATATATGGTCCTGATATACTTCTGAGAGTGGTAATGGAGGCCATAACCAACGCTAGCCTCCCTAAAAAAATAATTTTTAACTAACAAAGTGAACAAGAGTATCAATGTAACATAGCTGTAATAATTCACAATTTTATGGAATCATGGACATGAAGTTTTATCAACGCTATTTCAGTATAATTATCTAAAACCAATATCTTCAACGAATTAGCTGATCATTAAAGATACTAGTTATTAATGAAAACCGGTCATCATGATAAATCTATTAACCATTTTGATTTCTTATTATCTTTTATGATAATGAGATGAATAAAGATGAAAGCGTATGTGTGAGTGTGTGTGTTATAGTGCTGTACAAGCGAAACCATTTGATTTAAGATTATGAAAACTAGTGCGTATATACAGTGTAAAGAGCTAATGTGAATCTTAGAGTGATTAAAGTTTTTTGAAATTAAAACTTTAAGGAACTAAACATTAACGAGCATATCAGCCTTTTCTTCATAAAATACTATTACACAAAACTAAACTTTACATCATTTCAAGACTTAAAAAAATTTATTTTTTAATGGTACCTATTTAAACTGCAAATTTTTCCAGAATTTCGGCAATCTTTTAAATATTTCTTCTCTAATTTTCAACATTGGATTGTAGTATTATCCTGAAATTCACACCGCTCTCATTATTTCATCAAATATTTAATCCTGGGATTACTTTTATTCCTTAAAAGCTGAAGAAGAAGGATTCTGTTTAATATTTGTGTAGTGTACAAAACGAATGAAAAAAAGGAAATTATAATACTGCTGTATTTAAAAGACAGATGAACCGGATATTCATCTTTTTAATGGAGCTATGATATAATGAGACTGTCTCCATTATAAATGTTCATGTACAAAATAATTAAAACTTAAATAAGGCAACTAAAATAATATGGCATCAATATCAGACAATATAAAAGAAAATAGCCATGGAGTTATTTATATATAACTTAATATATACATATTCAGTATCAAAATTTCTTTTTCTTTCCTTTTTCAAAAAATATAGAAGATATTACTTTTATTTTCAATTCCTACTATTAGTTCACACTCTCCTTATATATATATATATATCTTGTTCAAATTTTCAATCGTTAATAAAGTACTTTTTGTTCATCCACTCAAATTCAAATACAATTTTTTACACTTTTTGTGGATGATGCTTGATGTTAATACAATCTCAAAAATTAATTCATTTATTATATTATTTAATAATTTAAATAGAGTTTCAACAGTTTGTAATGAAAATTACAACAGTTAGTATCTCAATTGGTAAAATGCGAGGCTTTCAATATTTTCCATGTAAAGATGAAAAAGGCGAGTTTAATTCTTGCGAAAATCAATATTTTTTGGATAAATTATTTGTATTAATTGTAATTGTTTAATAAAAATTAACTAAAATAAAATTATTTTTTGTTGACCTAAGTAGGAATTGACTTAATATTTTTTTTATATTAGTTGTTTATATGCTGTTGAGGACGATTGAATACATAACATAAATATCACCCAATCATGAATCTATAACATATAATATCGCATAACCTTTGCTTAAATCTTCTTCATGGTTCTTAATTTGAAAATTTTATATTTGTCAAAATTTCCATCATTTATATTGATATTTTTAATTGAGGCTGTTCTTTTTAAAGGATACAGTTGTAAATCTGCTTTTTGTTTTGGATTCCGATTGGCTGCTTTTAACTCCTTAAGCGTTTTCGGTATTTCTGTATTTATACAACACTAATTACATAAATACATGCTTATACGTATTAACACACACACACACACACACACACACACACACACACACACACACACACACACACACACACACACACACACACACACACACACACACACACACACACACACACACACACACACACACACACACGTAATGAATTTTTTAAACTTTTCAATTTTTATAACTTTTACACAAACGATTTTGTGATGAAACAATTGTTATGATTTCATAATTCTTTGTCAGCCTTTAAAAAACGAAACAGTAGTCAAAAAGCATAAGAAAACTAACAATTTGATGTTACAAGAAATAGTGCCCATTTACTGAATTTGGAACTTAAGTTTTTTGGGTGGTGTTAAATATAAATAACTTGATGTAACTGATGGAGTACTGAAAACAATGGAGATATATATCATTTTTTTCAATCCGAAGCTATTTGTATGTTGCCATTGACTCACTAATTTTAAATATTTTTGTGGTAGGATGAATACTATTATGGTTCTTGCAATGAAAGCAAGTGGACGGGTTTTCGGGAATATTTTTTAAATTTTCACATTTCACACAAAACGAATACGAAAAACAAGGTAAGTTGTTAACGTGCACACATCTTAATAGAACAGTATCGCATCTCGTTAGTTACAATCGCAATGCACTATGGAATGCATATCTAATCAGACACAGAGTAATGCAGCTTCTACACTTAATGATTGATTTATTGTGCATTTGAATTCTATTTAACGATTGAGAATGTACATTTGAAATATTTAAAAATTCGACAAGACATGGAAAACTAATTTTACTTAGAAATTAGCCTCCATTTTCGAGCATCAGAATTAAATAGTTTAAACTCAGAAATATATATTTCTCATTTTAAAAATACCTTACTAATAAATATAACGATAAGAAGTATTAAAAAATTACTTCAAATATTTCCAACATAAAAAAATTTCTGCTGAGGACAACATTTTGAATTGTAAGCATCTATTTAAACTTGTATAATTCCTTGAAAATAGATATTGAAATCCATAGAGGAATTGGATGAAAATCTGCTGACAAACATTTATTATTATATATGATGATAAAATATAATATATTGAATAAAAATAATTGCTTCTAGGTCTCTATTTTGGGGGATGGTACTTATTGGAGTATTTAAAATATTTGCTGTTCTGTCTGGATTGGTTATCTATGGAATATTTCATGACTGTGATCCTGTACTAAACCCTAATGTGCATCTTGGTTCATCGGATCAAGTTAGTAAGCCATGCCTTAAGAAATTTTGTTAAATTAGTATGCCTTAAATTTTCTTTTAAGGCTTAAATCATTTCTACCTTAACATGTTCGCCGCTATAATTCATGCCTGTGAATAAAAACACTGTCTGATATGTTAAGTGATTCTTTTCTATGGTTTAATTGTAGAAAAAAGAGAATAACAAACTAGACAGCAGATGTGAATCACAGGTGATTCTAAAATGAGTTAAAACAAGAAAATATGAACAAAACAGAGGTTGTTGCTACTCCCTTCATATTCTACACTGGATGAGAATATTTGCAGTCATCTCAGTAAGGGTGACACAGAAATCAGTAAACAAATTAATATAATGGGATAATTTTTTTGTGTCAATTATCTAAAGTATCATTGTTTTTTCCAATTCCTAGTTCAAACTCTCCCTATATA
>JAOUZG010030345.1:3237354-3269153 GCA_026289955.1 Argiope argentata | reverse complement strand
TTTCACTAAGTAGTGGCGCTGTGACGATTGAAATTCACAAAAATTATATTTATTATTATTAATATATATATATATATATATATTAATAATAATAATTTTTGTGAATTTCAATCGTCACAGCGCCACTACTTAGTGAAATATTATATCCTTACTTTTGAAATTTTATATATGCCGAGAGCATCAACTGAAGTATATATTATACAGTTTTTGTGCCATTTCCAACAAAACTTAGTCATTTTCCATTAGAATTAATGACTTTTAATACCAGACCATTTAATAACTTATGTTCTTTAAATATATTCATTTCTAAATTATAAATTTAGCTTCAAAAGTTTTCATAATAATGGTTCCCATATAATTTGCTGTTCTTAATACAAGGAAACAACGCTCTTTCAGATACATTTTCCCATTGTATAGAATTTCACCAGTGTGGCTGGTGACATCTGGAATTATAAGTTGCATCATTGTAGGATACGTAGCAAGCTATATCTTAGGTAAGGTGTTTTATTCTATCTTTGTAAATAATTTACTAACAGCAGTATTGTCAAAAATTATTAAATTAATTTTAAATAGTATCATATTTTATGATGTTATTAAAACAATTGAAACAGTTGAAAATAGTCAGATAAAAAACAAATTCAAAAAAATTTAAATTAAAGTTTCTTACATTAATTGACAACATTGGCAACTTTAAATCTACCCTAGCGATATGAAGATAAAGGAGATAACATCAAGATGGAAAATATTACAAAATAAAATGTGGGAAAAGATTTTTCCAATAAAAAGACAAATTCAATGCAAATTGTATAGACATGTACGCGTTCAAATCAACAAATAAAATTAAACAAACTCTCTAATTTTTTCACGCACACACACAGGTTCTGGGTATTTATACATATGTTACAGTGAATACAATCAATAGTTTATTATTGCATCAACCGGTAATTAACAATAATCAATCGTTGCGAAAAATAGATTAATCATTTATTCTTCTTATTATTAATAATAAATAAATTACTTAAATAAACTGAAACTCACACACATACACTAATACACATAAACATACACATATTTTTAGATTATTTGGTAAAATTAATGTTAATTGTTTTGATATAATCCTACATTATATGAATAATAATTATGTGGCACTATATTAATCAACTAAATTTTAAAAAAATTGATAATTACAAATACTATTAAATACAATTCAAATATATCATACATAACTTTCATTGAAATACATTTAAACTATATAAAAATATCATGCAGAGTGAAAATCGAAGAACATTAATCGTAAAAAAAATGTTGTCCCTTTTTGTGAATTTTTAACTTTCTTTGTACCTAAAATTCGGACAATATGTCAATTTTATAAGACAATATGTCAATTAAATATATAGATAACTCCTATAGAAAGAATGCATTGCTTTTGTCTGAACATTAACATGCCATATTATAAGCATTAAATAACAATCTAATCTAATTTTAAAAGTAAAGATATTCTGGAAAGGCAGATTAGATTATTTGCAAATCCTAATGAAAGCGATGAAATTGTTAAAAAAATAATTAAAGCCGAGTATCAATAAGAATAAAATAATTTAATAATCGATTACACATTTTATATCTTTGAAGAAACAACTAAAAAAACAATTCCTTTAAAATGCAGAATTTCAAAATAGACTGGACTGATTATTTTTTGTCCGAAATGTTTTTCGGTTGCCTCAATATTCTCCAAACCCTTTTTGATTCTCTCTTGAGCCTGAAAAAATGTCTGAAATATTATTTTTATACTACTTCTTACCACTTCATACTTCATTTTTATACAACTAAAATATTTTTTAGCTAAATTTTTCAAATTTTTATGAAATGTTATTATTATGTTAGGACATTATTTTGTTTTGGTTATGGGTTTTGTGGAGTCTGCGGAAAAATGTAAACCAAAAAAATATTCTTTCTGCTATTGGTAGATAGCAAGTAATGTGACTAATGACATTTGAGGTTTGTTTTGCCAGTATTGTTTGAAATATTTAATTAAAGTTACTATCAATTGCTTTTTGTTTGTCGTTTCTATGAAATTACGTCATCTTCCTGGTTGTTTACGATTTCTTACTTTTAAATAGTTAATCTCGTGCTCAGAAAATTATGTTTTTTTGAAACTTTTTTCTTAACCATCGCAATTTTGTAAAACGCGACTTATATTTATTTGTTAATGACATTACAAGTGCATTCTTTCTAATTGTATTTTTCAAAATACTGTAAATATTAGAAAATAATTTTAAAATCAATCTGCATTCCGTTCATTGAATTTTACCACATATATAAAAGCTTCCAATAATAGTGAACTTTTCATCAACAGTACTTTTTTTTCATCTCAAAATTGGGAGATCTTCAAAACTTTTCTTACCAGCTAGAAAAATTGAAAATGAAAATTAAAAAAAATTATCAATAGAGAGAGAAGTCTAATGATTTTTTCAAAGCCTTTTAAACTAGTCACTGATTTAAATTAATTAAGGCAAAAAATCACTTAAAATAATAATGTTCTCACAAGATAACTTAAAATTTGCGATCGTAGATTCCATTTTTTAAAAAAAATTTTGTTAAAGGAAATATTTATTGATATGTTTATATTAAAAAAAGCATTAAATTCAAGCATATTGAAAACAATCACATACACTAGTAAACATACCGTATTATATTATTGAATTTAAGAAAATTTGAAATTATTCATAGAAAAAAATATGTTTGCTTGCCCATGAAAATTAATCTTTTTTTAGAATATGTTAAATGCACCGATTTTTACCAATAACTGCATTTGAATGTTTTTATTTTTAGGATTGAAAAGTACTAGGAAAGTAGATCCGAAATGCGTAAGTCCATTTGTGCGAAGGCTTTATTTTTCAACGCAGGATATTGAAGCTTCAAATAAAAATACACCGACTGACGTACGTATGAATATTAAACAGATTTTAGATTTCTGATTTTGTTTATATATTTCTTTAAAAATAAAAAATACATATATGTCTCTCTTTTTTTGCAAATTCAGTGAGGATTTTGAATAAAAAATAATATGTGATAAAGGATTATACATTAAAAATGAAACTAATATTAAAGGAAAAAATAATTTTATTCATATAAGAATGTATATAAAAAGGCATTTAACAAACAAGTAATATAAAAAAACAATTTTTTTAATCCATTCCTCCTTTGGATATTATTAAAATTTTATGAAGTTTTTTTATTTTAGTTACTTTTTATTAAATAATTAGAATTTTTGTCCTCGCGTTCCAATTTACAACGGAAGGAGAGATACAGTAGCTGCTGAGGGTATGATCCCATGATCACCCGAATAACGATCACCTTAGACTCAGCACCCCAAGTTGTATAACTCTCGACTTAGAGAATTTTGAGACCAGATTCGAATTCGCAGCACAAAGAATGAGTATCCAACTCATTACCAACCAGGCTATCCCGACCGCATATAAACTCTCCTGACATTGTTTGGAACCTTATAAAAATTTAAGCCCGCTGATTGGTTGGGATCATCCTACATCATGAAATGTGATGTTTAAGGACATTTCTGTTTAGTATTAACGCAGCGCTTCTTTGGTCCTAGAAATAAAAATTTAATGCAGTTTCTTTTTCTCAATCTTTTTTAAAAGTCCCCTTTTTTTTAGTGATAAAAATCCCGATTTCATTTTGTAATGAAGTGGAATCATTTACCCCAAATCAAACTGTTTGACGCAGCGATGCGAAAAACTTAGAAGAATGCTACAAATGGATAGCGAAATTCGGAAAATTGTCGAACACGGGCTGGAATTCAAAATGAACAAGAGATAGTGAACAAAAAATTTCTTTGCATCAATTAAAATGTTTCTTCGTATCATTTATTTAATTCATGTATAAACATTTCTAATTATTTACCTTTTTGGAAACGAATTAAAACTACACCATGGCGATCTCTATTATATACTTTTGTTTGCGTAAATTAAAAAAAAAACCATTCAAATTAATTTTTTTTAAATAGAAGGCTTTATAAGCTTCAAATTGCGCTGCTTTCTATTTGTTCTATATTCTTGAACTATATCTATAAAAACATAAAGCAGAATTTATATTATTTTTCTCAATTTAACGCTTTATGTAGCAAGTTTGGTCTAAAAAAATTCCTTGCAAAAAATTTATTTTAGAAAGATAAATAAAACCTAGAATTCATTAAAAAAAATCCTTGACATTTTTCTGAACGAAAATAAGAAATTTTAGTTAATGAAATTCGGGTTTTTGCTATCCTTTCGGATTTCCTTACTTGAGAAAAGGGAATGGTCTATAAGAAATGGCACTTGATTTTTCCTTCATTTGAAAAATAAGATAAGTTTTTAAAAGCTTAATTTTCTTGAAAAATAAATGTTGCAAAAGTTCATACACTTTATTTTAAATCCTTCTTTTGGGAGTTTATTATTATATTATTTTGTCGCTTAAAAATTCACTCATTTATACTGATTTATGGAAAGTGGATACTAAATATTTTGCTTGCTTATTATTTAATACTTATATACATTTTTCTTTATGTTTCAATTGTGGAGAACCTTTTAATTCATTTTTTAAATAAGATAATTTATATTAATAGGAAGAAAACACTAAAAACATATTATTACAATTCGTTTTGAAATGCGTTCTCTGGGGCAAAAATTAATCACAAAGGCATTTTCATAAATTTATTATCTTTTATATAAAAAGAAAAAAAAAGAAAAATGTTTTAGGCATTTTATGATCTACTTTTAAAGGCTTACATTCTTTTTTCAAAAAATGCAGGTTCCTGTTGATATTTAAGTTATTATGTGAAAATATATATGATATTTATAGTTATTATGTGAAAATATTTATGATATTTCGAGTTATCTTTTTAATAGTTATATCTATAGTGTTTTTGATATTTATAGTTATATATATCCACTTGAAAAGAATTATTAACTCTAAGATAAATGCCTTATACTCACTTATAATAATTCGATAATTTAATAGCTGAAATATATGAAGAATGAGTAAAATTTTATTATATACATTTTCATAAAAATATACATTTCAAACGCACAAGACGAACATCACTCCACAGAAAGCAAAGCATCGATTGCAGTGGTGTAAAGCTCACTGTCAATGGACTCGAGATGTGTGTAAAACTTTTCTTTAATGTGATGTATCTCGTTTTACAGTCTGGCAGTCGGATGGGCGAGTTTGGGTCTGGCAGATGCCAGACGGACGTCTCTTTAGTTAGTTTATTGTGGCAATTAAGTTTGATAATGGAAACATAAAGATGTGAAAGTGTTTCTCGTGGCGTTGCTTGGTTCTGTTAGTTTGAGTTGTTTGAGACATGAACTCTGAGATGTATGGGGAAATTCTGAACAATGCTGCACTCCAAACTCTATAGCAATATTTTGGGGAAGGGACATTTCTCTTTTGACAGGTAACTGCTCTATTCACGTATCTAGGCTTGCAAAGACGTGATTTGAAGAAATGGGTAAAATGGTACTCAAAAACTGAACTGGCCTTTTCTGAGCCCCGATCTGAATCCCATCGAACACCTTTAGGACGAATTAGGCTACATAATCTGCGATAGACTAATCGACCCTCCTCACTGCAAGCATTCACTTCAGCTCTAACGGACGTCTGGAAGTCAATTCCTGTAGCCACCCATGAAAAACTGGTGGAAAGTCTTCCTAGACGTGTGAAGGCTGCCATCGAAGCAAAAGAAGGACCAACATCATATTAATATGTGTCTCAGTACGTTCTAAGTCCATACCACTTTGGTGTTTGCCTGATAGTGTAGTCTTATATGTATTTATACACAATAAAACTAGTAAATACTTTTTGCACTTAGATGAGATAAGAACTTCCATAATAAATATTTTATCATGCCATCCTGATAATGATTCTAGAGCATATTAAGTTTTCGCTTTGTTCATTTATTCAAACTCGATATACTCACTTTCTTCTTCCGAGTTCGAATTTAGAATTTTCTATACGAGAATGTTTTAGCAAAAATAAGCAAGAGAGATATCTTGAGTGACGTAGCTATCTTATGGAACAAATACTTTGGCCGGCTTTCTGGCACAGAGGTAGAGCGCCTTCCTCCTTTTCTGGAAGTCCTGGTTTGGACATGGTTGTTCTTCTGTGTGCTATGTGTGACTGTGCCCCCTTTTAAAAAGTGTCTGTGCAAGCAAATATGGTGAGTCTGTAGCTAAGTCGTGCTCTTGGCCCTAGTTGGCACTATTTCAAAAACCAGAGACGCTCCTTTCGGCTTTAATCTGCTGCTGTATCAGCGGGGGGCTTGTCCTTGGCAAGTGCCGTAGATAACAACAACAACACAAATGCCTTCCTTTTAGTAAAATTTATCCAATTATGTTTAGAAATAAATTTCTTATTTAACATTGAATTAACTGTTTGGACACATATTTTAATAAATCAAAATTACTCTTTTTATAACGCTTGAGTATTATTTCAGTTTAATTTGATCGATCAAAAATTTGAAATCATACTAAATTTGTATAATTAACTTTTTTAGATATATTTTTTGAAATTTTTCAGATTGAGATGACAGGGGAAAAAACAAATACTGAAGAGAAATCAAAAGAAACTTCTGCTCCAGATCAATCTCCATCTGTTATTTTTTCAAGAGCAAAATCTTGATAAACTTGATAAAGAACAGTTAGGAGGCAAATTGAACTTTAACTTATACGTATCTTGTGACATCGTATGGATTTAATACTACTTGAGAAAGCATATATTTAATGATACATGAATGAAAAATATGTCTTTTGACATATCTTCAAGGGCACAAAAGGAATTCGTATTAAGCGAACTCAGGTAAACTTATTTGGTTTATTTCATTTCAGGTATTTTGTAAGAACTTCAGTTTTGTCATTATTACCCGATTGCAGTTTATTTTCGTAATTCACTTACAAATATCACACTTCGTAATAGCATTGATAATGCAATTGCAATTGCAATTCTATTCACACTTGGTGGTTAGATGTCCTTTTAAGTCAAAATAAAACTTTCGTTTTCGAATAAATTTCAACCCCCCCTCCATAATTAAATAAATTTTAATATTCCAAATAAAAGAATACGAATGACACCTTTGGGACAAATTACTACTAAATGTCGTCTTGTAAGCGGAGCAGGAAGTTTTATAAATATCAGTAGCTAAAACTGGTTAAAAATGAAGTGTCCATTTTATACTTAAAAACTGACAATGCCAAACATCGTAATTCAATAAATATTTTAGTGAATATTTCACTGAATTCATTCAGTGAATATTTTAATGTAGATTTGAATATGTTGGTTCTGTACCAGATAATTTCAACAACATAAAGTGGGTGATTAGATTAACCTCTTTAAAAATTTGAAGAAAAAAAATCAAAATTTCACTTAGTATATAGTGGATTATATAGTGGATTATATATCATACACAGTAATATTTTAAAATATTTTTTAAAATATTTTTTTACAAATAATTATCTAGCATTATTTACATTAAAGAATTCCTTGTGATTTATGGAGTATAGTGAAGTCCTAAAACAGCTCGAGCGTTTATGATCAATGAATTTTTACATGTTGCAACAGCTAACGAAAGCGTGTGGATATAGAATTCAAAAGTCTGCTTTTCGAAACCAAAGGAAAAAAAAAACCCATTTTCTCAGAAAAACGGATTGTACGGCACAAAATATGGTCACATTGACGACCTTTTGGGTAACTCAAATTTTACAGAATCTTCCAAGCATTGCAGCGTGATCGGCGAAGTGAAAAAAAAGCAGGGTCCCTGGAGAAATGACAAGGCAAAATACAGAAGTAAAATAAATTATGCACGAGAAATAAAGACCGATAAATGAGAGAAGAAAATATATAACTTATTTCTCAAACTAAGATATTATTATTTAAACAGCAATGTTTCTGCCTGTGTTTTCAATGTAAGTAATTTTAACTCATTATTGTTAATAGTATGTCTTAGAAATCGCATAATGTTTGAAGAAGTGTCTTGATCTATTGTTAAGTTTATGCAGTCTTAAATTTTAAGAATCTCTATTTCTACAAATTAAATATAGTTTTCTCAAAAGCCTAGCTGTTCAAAGATTTTTTCAACAATTTTTTACCCTAAACTGTTTGGTGATGAAAAGATCCCACATAAAAATACCATATAAAAAGATCCCACATTATCCGTATCAACCTTAAACAAATTTTGCCCCTTTTATTATCCAGAATTGCTTTGCAAAAGCCACTCATTACAATTGATTCGTTCTTCTGTGGAAATAACTAATTACAGAAATAAAATGAATTAAATGATGGATGTTTATTATAAGGTACCAGAAAATTACGCTGGGATATTTTAATCAACAATACTTATGCAGAGCATTTGCTTTGCTGATCTTTAAAGTTATACCTAATTTTCAACTCTTATTTTATTTTTATTTATGACTTTTTTTTTCATTGATGCGATCACTTATCAATCTTTGAGTAAAATGCCGCTATCCAATTTCTCCCCTCTCAGATCGTAACCGTTATGGTTCAATTTTTTTATAGAAATATCTACGTCTGGATTTTCATTCATAGTTGTTAAGCATTTGGATCACTGGGTATACATATAATTTAAATTACTTTATATTATTTTGGATGAGTGTTGCACCCTTTTCTACAAAGCTCTGTTGAACTCATTTTATTGTACAATGAATTTCATTTTTTATTATTTCATATCTTTGTTGTATATTCATTACTTTTAAGCAAAAAATTGCTTACATGTTACTCAATTAATTTCTGGATGTCGAGAATATTTTTTATATCCCTTCTTTGGCATTTTAAAGATTAATTTGTACTCATTTTTGTTGCCTATTGGCATTGATTGTAATAATCTAATATTTTAGCCCGATATAAAAGAATTTCTTTAAAATGAATATTTATCAAAGTCTGATTAAAGCTACTGTGTAATCATTTAACAGAAGTTTTATGAAGGATTTGAAAAATATTTTTTACTATGATTTAAAAAAAGATATAGAATAGTAGAATAAAAAAGCATTTTATTGTTATTTAATATCTAGTAATTGTGTCTGATATATGGATCAATAATCTATGGTTTTAATGTACTTAAAATGTTCTTTATATAAAGGAATAATTTATTTTTATTGTTTAATCTTCCTTCTACTTACAAAGACTTTTGTCTACTGTAGTTTTCTAAAATTCTACATCAAAACTTGTATTAATTATGTATTAAAAAGTCTTGTGTAATAGTGTTTGTTTTTGTATTTGGTTGTAAATATTAACTTATAAGTATTTTTCTAAAATATATTATAATAAAAGTTGATTTAGGTATTTATTTTAGATGTTTATTTCTTATAACAATTATTCAATTTCATGTCAAACACAACCATACAATATATTTAGTAATAATCACCAGTACAGAAATAAAGCATTGAGTGTAAAACATCTAGTTGTCTATAAATTAACAAAAATAAAAAATAATATAATTAATAATGATAACAATATACATAATTAGTAGACAATTAAGAATGCAATATATATCTTATTAATAACATATGCTAGTATCATTAAAAAACGACAATATTATCATTACTCTAGGACAATTATCATAACAGTTAACTTTTCGTTTATAAAAATTAGCATGAATTATTATCAAGAAAGAGCAATATCTAATTATTAGGGAAAAAATTTATTAAAAAAATCATAACATCTTTTAAAGTAATAAAAAACTCTTAAACCTCTTAAAAAAATTCTTTCATTACTTTTTCAATTTTATTTTTGATTTTCAATTAAAATAAAATTTCAGTATTCAGCTAGAAATGACCTTGTAGTGATCATTACCTTGAAGTGGGTAGATCACATTTCTAAATAGTGATGACTTAACCTGAAAGGTATTTCTGTTTTATATTATCTTATTAATCAAGTCATAAAACTAGGCATTTTTACGACTTCATAGAAGTCTCCAGTGTTTTTTTAAAAAGCTTGATATGTAAATAATGGCCTTTTTACTGAGGTAATAAACTAGTTTGAGTACCCAGTTTGCGAAGGAAATGTCAAGGTACATAATTAGTAATATGAAAATATTAATTAAAATTTCTTTGTTCTATGTTCCAGACAACTATTTATTTTAATCTCGCATTTTCTTCTATAAATTTACTTTACATAGCAATTTTGTATTTAGCTATCTATGGCGGTATTTAATATAGAATTTGGTAAGAATTCTTGTAGTTTCGGACATATTCGTTCAAAGATTATGACCTCAACAATGTATTTTGCGCCAAACGTGTTGCGAGTATGAGTAAGTTGCTATTTCTAATGCGTCGGATGACTTTTGCTGCTGGTAGATGGCGCCGCAACAGCTATACTAACGAAAGGTGCTCATTCAAAGTCGTGGATCCTCTTTGTGTATGAATGGTGGCTGATAGAACTGAATTCGCAAGGCAGCAAACAAAGACAAAAGTAATTACATGTGTCCGGAAGTTGTTGTCTGTCTTATGAAGCTATCACCAAAGATGTAGAGAAACATTTAATGTAAAAGGAAAAGTGATTTTTTCATTGTAGATCATACAGACTCAGACGTGACTTTTTTCATTTACATAATATTTAAAATGATATTGGTATGTTAAATATTCCATAGCAGGGTTTGTTAATATTATAATTTTAGTTTAAAAATCTGAGCATTCATTTTTTACGTTTTATATAATCAGTTTCAAATTATTTGTATTTACAGTAAATACAGTAGTATCATTTAACAGTGTTATTATTAAAAGTATTATTATTACAGTGTTTAATATTAAGGTGGGGAGCAATTTTAAGGGTTTGGGCATATTCACTCCATTCATCTTGCATATTAGGATGCTGTTTCTTTATGGTATTAAAAAATAAAACAATTTGAATTTATAAGCAAAAAATACAATTTTTTTCAGGTTGAAAAATACAAAAATTTGTTTTGTGAAAAAATATTACTCGTCTGTGTTATAAATTTGCCCTACATAGTATTAAATAAAAAAATCTGTATAAATATGAACTTTCTGTTTTTATTTTTTTAATATATTTTATAATATTATTATTTTTTTAGCAGGTAAACAAAGTTTTGGAGATCGATTTTGAGATGAAATTACAGCTATGATGTCATAGTTCTACGCCAACCTTTTAAAAATGCATCTGTTGTGAAGAAGCATACGTAATAATAAAGCAATAATGGTAAAAGCATGTCAAATATTTAAAAACGCATCAGCTTTCAAAAAAGTATGCATAAAAATAATGAAGTACTGGTAAAGGCAGATAAAAAAAATTCTTCAACCGATAATTTCTATAATCTCTATATTTTGCCTGTAAATTTCGAAGGTATCAGAACTTACTAACGAAAACAACATCATGTTCTCGCATGATAAAATAATCTTTCTTGTCGCTTATTGAAAAATAAGTTTTTATGCAGAAAAATCTTCATTCTTCATCATGTCTGCGAGAAATATCTTTAGTTTTAGTCTGACATAGAAAAGTTTAAATACTATATTAAGGCTGTATACTGGTATACAAAATTTTGAAACCTTATGTTAAAAGTGTTCAGCTTGAGATAAAAAAAAAAGGAAAAATCAAAGACAGACAAAGAAAGAACAGATTGCTATTTCAATGGACACAATCAAATTCAATTTCCAATTACTGTTCTAATGCAAATTGCATTTTTATGCATGCGCTTTAATTGATTACATCTATACAATCATACAAGACGATAAATACATTAAAGGTTTTTTGACATATTATTTACTTTTGGAATTCCCCCTCTCAAACACAAAAAATGTATATAAAAGTAGAGGAAAAGGGTTTGAGCATAAAACCTATATTGAAACAGCCTTAACCTTAACCTTAACAGGATGCTCTGACCAGCCATTAAGGCATAAGGTTTAATGTGATTATTGTCTTGACCACTGTGGCAGCAACACTGGTGGGATCTATGGCCGAATCCTAAGGGCCATCACCGGCAACGGCTCTACCTTCCTTTGGGGAGCATGTCAACATTAATGGGAGGTAGCGAATTCCCAACTTTCCTATGCTCAGACAGCTGATGAGAGCCGACCACTCTTTCGGAAGCTTCTTATCCTCATCTCTGAAGTTCCTCCAATAGGATTTATGTAATAACGAAGTATTCAAGATATTGTATAATAATCTTCAACCATATTTCCGATACATAAGAAATTTATATCTTTTGCAAGCTTTGTGCAGCAGAAAATTAATTAATCTAATATCATTTACTTTAAAAATTAATTTTAATTTATGCACCATATGAATAAATTAAATTGATCAATATAGGAAGTGTGGTTGCTGCAATAATAGACAAAAGCAGTTAAATATATGCATTCTAAAACACGCCTTTCAGAATTAGATGAAAAAAATTTGCTATTTTCAAGGTTACGGTTACAATGGTAATTTTCAAAGACTTGAAGAAAAGACAATACTCACTTTCATGGACTGCTGCTTGATTGACGAAGTGTAAAAAAAACCCAGGTTGCTTAATGTTATTCAAAGCACAGAAGTCATCAAATGCAGGTACAATAAATAAAGTAAAAAGAATGACTGAAAATCAAATTAGAGTATTTTAGTCCCAAAAAGAGACACATTTATTTGTTACCCCGCATCCTCTGTTATAAATATCCATTATAACTATTCCAAGTGGTAAATAAGAGGTAAGAAGATTTTGAATGTATTCGTAAATTTTAGGAATTCACAAAATCAGAAATTCACCTTAAACACTTTAAGGTCTAGGATGATCATGGATATATTAAATTGCTGGAGATGCATCAAAGGTACTTTTTGCACTACATTATAGTATTATGAAGCATTTAAAAGAAGATCCCATATAAGAGAAAATGCCATCTCACGCAATCACGACATCAAAC
The DNA here is from genome assembly GCA_026289955.1 of Argiope argentata. Taxonomy (NCBI): domain Eukaryota; kingdom Metazoa; phylum Arthropoda; class Arachnida; order Araneae; family Araneidae; genus Argiope; species Argiope argentata. The sequence continues at coordinate 3,256,239 of JAOUZG010030345.1, read as the reverse complement.
TTTTTTTTTCTTTTTGTACTTTAAAAACAAAGTTATTCTTCAGAATTTCTTCTCAAAACTACTCATTGAAGTAGAAACACTTGTTGTGAAAGTAAATAAATTTAAAAAAATACATAATGGAACCTACTGCCGCAAATTTCAAGTTATCATGTGAGAACATTATTATTTTTAAGTAGTTATTTGACTTAATTATTTAAAGTCATTAGGTAGTTAAAACTAATTTGAAAAAGCAATAGTGGTAAAAGCAGGTCAACCTTTTAAAAACGCATCTGCTTTCAAACAAGCATACATAATAAGAATTTAGTACCAGTAAAAACAGGTAAAATAAATCTTAGAGAAAAAGGAAAAAAATAAAGGGATAAACAAAAGCTTTATTTTTTACACGTAAATTTCGGAGACACCAAAAATCCCTAATCAAAACAACATCATGTTCTGACATGACAAAAATGGAGAGCATTTGCAATCACGTACCATATAATCCTCCTTGAGTTGTTTAATTCTTCATAGAGTTTCAAGTGTCCTCCATTAACTGATATGACCTTTTTACATAGACACGCAATTTTATTACGTTGTTGTTGTTGTTACTAATAGCACTTGCCATGGACGCTCGCTGATGGCGGTCAGCGATTTCAAGCCGAATGAGGGTCTCTTGTTTTTGAAGTAGTACCAACTGGGGGCAGGACTTAGCTACTCACTCATCACATTCGCTTTCACGGCTCCTTTTTACAGGGGGGGGGCACATTAATATATCTCACACTTTTTACTCTTATTTTAGTAACACGTATAGTTTCACTAAGGTGATTACTTAGAAATCTCTTACAGATGTTTGAATTATTTGAGGTGTTTTATCAGGAAAAGTAACTGTGTTAGCTTGCTTTGTGGTTTTTGTCTCAATTTAGACGCATACTTTGAAACATTCATATCTTGTATTTGCATTTATCGAACATTTCGATAATTAGGTACAAATGCTAGCAACAAATTTTTGGCTATCCTATATTTGTGTTGGAAATGGTGTGCCTCTTTATTTTAATAGATGTCTATCAAGCGCTTTTCATTCTCTACAAATTTCAAACCAAATATTAGAAACAAAGAGATTTTTTCTTTGTTATCTAATCTGTAATAAGTGTATCTGCTATATGCATTAGTAATTTAACCATTGTAAGAGAGGTAAACAAATTATCAACTTAATGGTTTATTTATTTACTTTTTGTTTTGCATTCCAGTCTGCTGATGATTTGTCTACTTTATATTCTTTAAGCAAATCTTCAAAACTTACATTAAAAACTATTGTATACTATGACTATACACTGAAGTGACAAAAGTTATGGGATGACTGTTAATATCGTGTCGGTCCTCCTTTCGCCCGGCGAAGTGCAACAACTCGACGTGTTATGGAGTCCACAAGTCGTTGGAAGTCTTCTGCAGGAATATTGAGCCATGCTGTCTGTATAGACGTCCATAATTGTGAAAGTTTGGATGGTGCAGGAGTTTGGGCACGAACGCACCTTTCGATGATGTCCCATAAATGCTCGATGGGATTCATATCGGGCGATCTAGGTGGCCAGATCATGCGCTGGAAATGTCCGGAATGTTTTTCAAACCAATCGCGAACAGTTCTGGCCCGGTGACATGGCGCATTGTCATCCATAAAAATCCCATCGTTGTGTGGGTACGTGAAGTCCATGAATGGCTGCAAGAGATCTGCGAGCAGCTGAACATAACCATTTCCAGTCAATGATAGTTTCAGTTGCACCAGAGGACCGAGTCCATGCCATGTAAAAACAGCCCACACCATTAAGCAGCCACCAACAGCTTGAACAGTGCCTTGAGGACAGTTTGGGTCCATAGCTTCGTGGTGTCTGCGCCACACTCAAACTCTACCATCAGCTCGTAACAACTGAAATCGTGACTCATCTGACCACGCCACGGTTTTCCACTGGTCTAGGGACCAGTCGATATGCTCACGAGTCCAGGAGAGTCGCTGCAGGCGATGTCGTGCTGTCAGTGAAGGCACTCGAGCCGGTCTTCTGCTGTCATAGCCCAAGGAATACAAATTTCACCGCACGGTCCTATTCGACACGTCCCTCGTACGTCCCACATTTATTCCTGCAGTTATTTGACGAAGTTTTGCGTGTGTATTAACATTGACCATTCTAATCAGACGTCGGCGATCTCGGTCGTTAAGTGCAGGTGGTCGCCCACTGCGCTGTCCATGATGGGATGGGATGCCTGAAATTTCATACTCTCGGCACACTCTTGATACTGTGGATCTCGGAATGTTGAATTCACTAATGATATCCACAATGGAATGGCCCATGCGTCCAGCTCCAACTAACATTTCACGTTCAAAGTCTGTTAATTCTCGTCGTGCCGCCATAAATCACGAAAAACCTGTTCACATGAATAACTTGAACACAAATGAAAGCTCTGGAAAACGAACTGCGCATTTATACTTTTTCGCTGCGTTACTACTGCCATCTGTATATTTGCATATTGCTATCCCATGACTTTTGTCACTTCAGTGTACATGTATTTGATTAAATAATTGTTTTATGAATATTAATTAAAAAAAATACCTGTCATTAAAAGATGATTTTTGCATTTTTAATATTAGGAACATCTCTCTTTTTGGTAATCTAATCAGGCAGAAAATAATAATAATAATAATAATATCCTTGAAAAAATTCTAATGCAGTTAAAGTACTCAAATATTTAAAAATGGCAAATTTTTTGCATAGAGAATATAAAAATTTGTTTCAGTCAGTTGATTTTATTATTCCTCTGAAAAATGTAAAATGATGGCCAAGCACGGAGAATAATAAATGCAAATAATCAAAAAGGATTTTTAAAAAAATAAGTCAAAAGTTAAGAAGAAATCACAACGAATACAACCGTATATTTTTTCATAGATTATGCACATATAAAAAAATTAAATTTGAAATAATTCTGTACAAAAGTACTAACATTGAATTTCGAGGTGCTTTTAACAATTATATCCGAAAGCTTACTATTTTGGGATACATATTTATGGAGAGTAATTGGATACTATCCCTCCATGCGTCAAACCCGCAAATAGACGGAATCTCTTCTCCCTTCATAACGCCAGCCCCGTGAAAAGACGGAAATTAAAATCCCTTTAAAACTGTCACTGCCCGTACTTTTACGGGTTCAGTTTTTCGCTTCCTCCAAACTGAAGCTGCGAGATAATGAGAAAGAAATGTGAGATAAGGAGAAGCTAATCGTTATCAGTGGACGATAGGAATGCTGTCTTCCTGGTCGCGTTCTTTTAAGCATTTTAAAATTTCGTTTACATTCTCAACCTTACTTTTGAGATTTTGAGAATAAATGCAAATCCACATTAAGTTTTAAATAAAAGGAATAAAACTGAACGAATGAAAATATATTCCCGGAATGAACATATATGAGTATTGTTATTAATAAATTCATCCATAAGATTTTAAAACTTTTTAGGGTAAAATAATAGTCAATCTAAAAAATAAATATAAAATAAGAATTTGACATTTTTCTCTTTTATAACGTTATTTAAGGATTTTCGAACTGAGATTGCTCATGCAACTTTTAAAAAAATAAGACATTGAAATTATATGCAGAATTTTATTTAATGAACGAGACTTTTCATCTTTGAATGAATTTTTTTTTGTTTGTATTCATTGATAACTGTAATTAAAAACGGGGAGATATTTGTATAAAATCCATAATTTAAAGTGAGTTTTTTTAGAAAGATAAGTTTTACATTCATTATATTAAATCATATATTTTTATAACGTAATAATTTATATATAAAAATTGATAATTTATTTAATTTGCAATTTTTTTTTGGCTATGGAATTTCACATTCTTTGACGAATACAAACAGAAATTTAAACATTGTAGAGATATTGTTTTTATATTTTTCTCTAGTTTTTAATAATATTTTCAAAGTTAAAATAAGCGCAGTTTTTATAGGTTCTATTTTTTTAATCGAAATATTAATCTTATTTCACTGTTCAGTCTCATATATACAACACGCGTTTCTGTGAATGTTAAACATAATGTTAAGTGACATTTTTATATACGTTTAATACTGAGTAATTTAATTTTAAATTTAATTTGCAAATTTTAATGCTCGTGAAAGTAAATGAATGGATGAGTTAAAAGTTATAATATTTTTAAGTTAATTTAATTAAAGTTAAATAACTATACTTTAAGTTTTAAATTCTAATTTTTTTTAACTCCTTGATCTAATTTTATCTCATATCTTAGCATTAAAAAAATTAATGCGTGCAATTGGCATTTAGATTACCTTCTTCTCTTGTTTGTAAAATTTGAGTTCACTAGAGATGATTTTAGTATATTTATCCAGTTTGTTCACAGGAGTAAGAAAATTTCAGAAATACCCACATTTCAATTAATTTGAAATTCTTTATTAACTGTAGACTCACATTTTCTTTTTTTAAAAACAGAACTTGTTTGAACAAGGATGTCAGGCACGCAGGTCTCTTACCACCATTTCTACTAAAATAGTGAACATCCTTACTGATAGTGAAGATGAATATTCGTTTTAGCGATCTCCAGATAAAAATGTTTGACCTAGGGTGAACGCATTTTATCCGTATATAATTTGGAACTAGGAATAAACACCTCGGGATAAAATTATCAATAATTTTAATTACAATTTTTATTAATTAAAATTACATAAAATTTTAACAATTATTCGCAACATAAGTTGAAATTATTATATCACTATTTATACATTGTATAATTTTATGTATGCATTTGAATATATCACCAAAAAAATTCATTCTTTAAGAAAATTAAGATCTTGAACTTTTTGTATCTTATTTAGTGACATGCTAGTTATAGAACTTTCGCTTCAGCTACATAGTTTATTTGTAATTCAATAAAAAAAATTTGGAAAATGATATGGCAAAAAAATTAGTATCATTGATAAAGAAAATTTTGAATTCACATTTAATGTACCAAATATATTTCTACTTTGTTATTTTTGAATGAAATGTAAAATTTTAACATTTTATTATTGCTTGAAAAAGAGTTTTTTCAGTCATGATGGATTTAAATAATTTTAAATTGAGATTGACATAGGAAAAAGTAATTTATTTATTAGATAAATTTGATCTGATTTATTAATTAAGTTTGTCATTTAATAATTAAAAACAATTCAAGACACATCCTTTTAATTGAGATAAATTCGTAATCGTAAGAATTTATGCATTTCATTCGTAAGAATTTATGTATTTTTTTAAAAAAAATTCTTAAGAATTTATGCCAATTTGTATAATTTTATTCAAAGATTGATTAATTTAGTGATGAGCGTAATACGCATGCCTTTAGAATTAATATTTTGAAAGCGCATTTTAGAATACTAAAGTACTTTGGAAATGCGCTCAAAGAATCTTTTTTTTTTCAAGAATTAAATCACTTGTATGTAATTTCTAAATATAATTTCACATTACGAGGGGACTAAAAATTTTGCGAAACATATTACAATAAAAACAAAATAATAGGCAAACACTTTCAATTCATAAAAATTAGATTTTTATCATATTAAATACAACATAATTTATTTCCAATTTAAATTATATGTAGTGTTTCATGAAATAATCAGAAATCCTCTAAAATACAATCATATTTCCTGCGCTTTCAATCGATATTATCTCGATCGACAGAAAGAAACATGGTCTTAGAAATCGAAAGACTGCGATAAGCAACAGCTGTCACTCACAACATGACATCCGCTAATATGCCTACCCCTGCTGTACTGTAATAACCGCAAAAGGGGAAAGCAATCCTTTTGTCCAAATCCTGACACTTTCAAGAACAAACCTGTTATTCTGACTCGCCGCTTTCGGAAAGTATAGTATTCTGAATGTCGCCGGTAGGAGGGCTATAATGATAAGATTGCCACATTTGTTGGATATATTTCTTGTTAAGATTATTACATTTGTCAGTGAAAAGGGTTTTACGTCTTAGAAAGACCTCAACATGAATATGCATAAAATTATTGCAGACGGAATTTAGTATAGAATTATATACATTGACGAGAGAAAGAAAACTGGTATACATACTTTATATCATGTAGGGCCCCGGCGAGCAAGTGCCGCAACACGACGTGACATGGACTCAACTAAAATCTGAAGTAGCGCTTGAGGTAACTGGCACCATGAATCCTGCAGAGCTGTCCATAAATTCGTAAGATTACGAGGGGGTGGGAATCTACTTTGAACAGCACATTGCAAGAAATCCCCGATATGCTCAATTATGCTCATGCCTGGGGATTTAGGTGGCCAGAGGAAGTGTTTGAAGTCAGAAGGGTGTTCCTGGAACCACTCTGCAGCAATTCTGGAAGTGTGAGGTGTTGCATTGTCCTGCTGGAATTCCCCAAATCTGTCAGAATACATAATGAGCCTGAATGAGTGCAGGTGATCAGACAGGAGGCTTATGTACGAGTCACATGTCAGATTCGTATCTATATGTATCAGGAGTACCATATCACTCCAACCGTATACGCCCCACTCCATCACAGAACCTACACCAGCTTAAATCATTTCCTATTGACATTTAGGATCCATGGATTCATGAGGTTGTCTCCATACCAAAACACCGCCATCCGCTCTATATAATATGAAACAACACTCGTCAGACCAGGAATGTGTTACCAATCATTAACTGCTACAATGTCGGTGTTGACGGCCCCAGGCGAGGCGTAAAGCTTTGTTTCATGCAGTCATCAAGGGTACACGAGTGGGCCTTCGGATCCAAAAACCTATATTGATGACATTTCGTTGAATGGTTCTCATGCTGACACTTGTTGATGGCCCAGCAATGAAATATTCAGCAATTTGCAGGTGGATTGTACTTCTGTCACGTTTAACGATTCTCCCCAGTCGTCTTTGGTCCCGCTCATGCACAATATTTTTCCGGCCCCAATTTTGTTGTAGATTTGATGTTTTGCAGTATTTCCGACATTCACGGTACACTTTTGAAATGGTCGTACGAAAAACTTCTAATTTCATCGCTAACTCGGATATACTAGGTCCCATGCCCATTGCACCAACTATCATACGACGTACAAATTCACTTTAAGTTTTATAACCTGCCATTGTCGCAGCAGTAGCCAATCTAATATCTGAGCCGACTACTTGTTGTCTTATATAGATGTGGGTGATCGCAGTGCCGTATTCTAATTGGTTCCGTATCACTTTATTTGCAAATTCCTGCATATACCAGTACTTTTGTCTCTTCAATGTAGCTAATAAAATAATAATTGTATTAAGATTCTAAGTTATACGGCTATGGATTCAAAAGTTTCTCAAAAGTGTTAATCCCTTTAAATGGATCGATGTAGTTGGTCTTTTGAACTCTTCATGAGCTAATATCTGAATTTGAAACATCTCAAACCCTTTTACTAATGAAATATAGACTTCAATACAGTAAGGAATTAGCTTTAAAGAGATTGAATCTCCATATCCATTTGTAGTAATGAACATTATTTAGCTAGTATATGATTTTGAATTGAATTCATTCTCGGAATAAAACACCGCGTTGTACTATTTTACAATTACTGTTGCAATATTTTCCCCATACACATAACACGGGAAACCTTATTTATTTTTCTATTTTTATCCGTAAGTATCCAACTTCCCCTAAAAGAGTGGTAATAAATAAAAACTAGTAATGCATCAGTCGAAGCTAGATAGGGGATTAATTAAGCAAAATAGCAAATTTTACAGTAATAAACAGTCCTCATATGAGTAAAAAATACGAGTACTCATAAAAACTTCCATTGTTAAATAAGTTAAAATGTAGAATGATCAGTTAATAAACTAAATTCAAAAAATCCATTACTTAAACAAGTAAACATATAACTGGCAATAAATAATTTTAAAATTTTTTTTTATTAAAGTTGTATCTATAGTACTTCAAACGCACTATCGACACTAGTATTTAGATCAAACGTTCACGCAACTAAAATGGCAAATAATAGTTAAAAATCTAAAGTTATTTTTATTCTTTTAAAATTATTTAAATACCTTTATACCTTAAACACTTTCCATCACTTAACATTTCAAGCGCCCAAGACCACAGTACCCCCTTCCTCCTTGAAAGAAAGAAAGAAAGAAATATCCACGACTTTAATCCACGTGCTAAGGGCAGCAGTTCTATGAAAATGACATTCAAAAATGCTTATCAAAGTAGAAATTCACAAAAACTACTATTTATGACAATTTTTAGTTTATGATATTGTTAATCTATCATATGAGACTATTAGAATCAAAATAGTCACTTATTGCACAGTAACTCTTATTATTAAATAAATGATAAACTATTAATTTATAAGACATACATTTATTGTTCCATTCGTAATTTTATTTTTATACCCACACTTACATGATATCAAGAAAACGGGATGCCAGATGCAACAGTATAATATGCAGCATTTTTAATATGTATTTATATATTTCGTGTTGATATAAAGTTGTACATATTCTTAAAGAATCCCGGTTAATTCTTAAAATAAATGGTATTTAGAAAAATGATGCATATGGAACTAAATTTGTAATAAATTGTCAATATTGTTTAATAAGATATCTGCTATTCGAGATAATTCTATCACAAAACAGTATTAAATTATTTTCGAAATTGAAAGTGAATTTTGTTGCAAAACTTCACTGTGGTTTTCTAAATAAGTACATTGGTAAACAAATTCAATAGAAGATGAACATGTATTTTTTATTTTTATTCTAAGGTAATTTTTCATTCAGCACTTAGACTTCAATACCAGTACAACGGTAAAACTGTGAACATTCGTATGATAACAAGAAACAATTTGCATCTGAATTTATCAATGACATTTTTGGGGAGTTTCGTTTGTATCTCGAGTGGTTTATTTACTATTGTGTGACTGAAAAAGAAACTGTAACGTCTGAAATATGTTCAGAGAGTAGAAAATGAAAACAGCTGAAAAGGTGAGTCTGATTTTTAGGATTTTCACTACAAAATAACAATTATTATATTCATCTTTGGCAACAAGTTTGTTTGTTGGTGATGTTGGTTATATATAACCCAATTAAAAATATTAATTTATGATTTCATGTCCACTTAACTGTCAGGAAATTTATTTCGTATTATTTTATCTGTCTTGCACGTATTTATTGAGTGTGTAGAATTTTCCCAAGGAGACCAGTCTCATTTAGTTATAATGCTTTTGAAAACGTAACGGCTTAACTAATCTATCTTCTAAACTTCTAGGTATTATAATTTCATATTTTTACTAGTTTCGTAAACCGCCCCTATATTGAATAGAATTATTTCTCTTTAGCTTTCAATATCGAAAGAAATGTGTGATTAAAAATTTGATGAAACAATAAAAAAAGGTTTGAATTTTAGGGCAACACTTATTGTATTGTTGGAAATGTAAATAAATTTAAAAAAAATCCAACATTTATAAAAAGAAGTTTGCCAGATAATTAAATTTATATTATAAAAATTTTGAAAAAAATATATATATCAAAATAATTTTTGTATAGCAGTATTTTTTGGAATTGTCTCAATAAAATGGCTTGGATTTTGAATAAATTAAATTTCTAATTGAAATTACAAAAAAAACCCTCCGAATACACATATCCACTCTCCAAGGTCAAATTTGACAGCTGTAGGTCAAACTGATAGTTTATAGAGTGCCATCGTACACACACAAATTTATCTGTATCAGACTTCTATTAGGTCTAAACTATTCATCCAGATTATTAAAGATAGATTAAGAATGAATTTTAGTGTCACTTACAAAAATTGTCTGCTCATTATCAAATTTATTTTGCACTTTATAATTTAAATAAAAGTAATCTTAAATATAATATTAAGATTCAAAATTTGAGTTTATTTGGCAATTATATTTCACTTTTTAAATAATTAAAATTATAATTGAATTTGTTAAATTAAATCACTCCAAAAGCCTATTTGCACTGTCTAAGGTATATATACATGTATAAAATTTGGTAGATTGTAAAAATTAATTGTTTGTGCGGCGCCAACACACACACATTTATCTAAACCAGATCTAGATTGTTCATCTAGACTAGAATAGTAGAGATAGAGATTAAGAAAGAATTCTCATGTTACTTAAATTACTTTATCTATTCATGATAGAATTCAATTTTCACATTATAATTTAAATTAAAGCAATCTCAAAAATTATATGTTAAGATTTTGATGTGTATTTTTGAAAACTTACAGTCTAATCATAATGCAAAATGTTAGCAAACCGTATGCATGAGACGTGAATTTTAAACATGAGGGGGTAACAAATGCAGATTAGAAATTTTTAATTTCAGTTAATCTGTTTTATTTTTATTCAAAAGTACTTCTTTTCTATTTACTTTTATGATGCCACATAAAAGTAAATAGAAAAATAAAAATAAACGATTCAAAAAGGTCTGACAGATGTTTTCAGATTTTCTTTTGTTCTGATGAAAAGGGTTTGCTGTCGAGAAATCCTACAATAAATCACAAAGAATTCCATTAGAATAGTAAGGTAATATTAAAATGAATACCGGAAATAGAAAAATAAAAACAAACGCTTCAAAAAACTCAAACAGATGTTATCAGATTTTTTTGTATTTTTTTTTGGCTGAAAAGTTAGTTTTTAATTAAAAAATTAACCACTACAAATTAACTACCAATTTAAAATTAACCACTCAATTAACCGGAATAAGAATTAGTCTATGTTCTTCTGTACACTATAATCTATCTCTGTGCTCAATTTCATACAATTTCATTCAGCCGTTCTGGCGTGATTGAATCTCATCATCCATCCATCCAAACTTTCACATTTATAATAGCAGTATAGATTATAAATTTAATGATAATTCATGGTTTTCAAGTGCATCGCTTTCGACCATACTTCTACGACATCAAAGCAATCGAGTAAATCGCACATTTATGAAAAGACAAATCAGAGATGTCAATTCCACGTCCGACACTTCGAAGAATAAATTACTCAGAGAAACGGAAAATAATGTCGGAAGTCCAATGATGGGTGGGAGTCTCGTTGTGGGTACGTGGTAAAAGTTTAATGAAATATTGGCGAAAATGACACTATTATTGGAGAAAAGTGTGAAACTCTCGAAATTTCTTTAATGATTGAAGGAGAAAGTGTTAGCGAGTGTCAAAGCTATCCTTTCAACGGAAAGTGAGGATGAAGATATTTAAAGGTAAAATGATCTTCATTATTTTAAGTAATTCACTAAAAAGCAACATTTTTTAAATAAGCAAATCATAAATAAGGTTTATTAAATATAAAAAAATATAATATATTTTTAAAATAAAAAAGATTAAAAGGAAATAAGCTATGCATATTTCATTGTATTATGTCAGAACATTATTTCTTGAATGGCCAAGTACCACGTGCTCGTGCAAGTTACATTATATTCTTATTCATTTTAATCGTTTCATTTAACGAGTCACTTTAGTATTGCAAACGATCCAAAAAAACTTTGTCTCGCATTTATTGTTTTTAAAAAAATATCACATTTCCTATTTATCTCATTTCATATAATCGAGTGCTCAAAAGGGCATTTTCCTAGGTTTTATTTGCTGTAGTCATTAACTCATTTTTTTAAATCAGAGCTTTTGTAAATGCAATGAAAACGCGTTATTAAAAGCTGATTTTTTGACATACTCGGGCACATAGCAAAATTTTTATTATACGCCTAAGGATTTTTTTATTTTTTGCCCATGGATTTTTGTTTACGCCAAACACCTCATGCTAAAAACAACATTATGTTCTGACATGATAATATTTATAATATTTTTTAAAGACGTTTTATAGATGCAGCAATTCCTTTAAATGAAAATAAAGTGTTTAAATAGGATAATCGGTTGCCTATCCATTATTGTTAAATTCAAGATATTGTCAAAAATTCAATAACATATAAAAAAGAAACATTTTAACGTAAAAAAAAAAAAGATAATTATTATTTTATAAAAATGTGAATTACCGTATTTTAAGAACAGAAACTTTTCATTTATTCATCACAATTAAGTGTTTATGCTCTTTTTATTAAATAAAGATTGCTCTGAAATTTTTTATTATGAATTAGTATCTTTAAACGTCAGTATTATAAATTATCTACAATGTTATGCTTCATAAATCGGAGAGTAATCTGAGTTTACTTTATTATTAGATAAAATTATCACCTCCTTTTATCTTTCATTTCGCTCCTAATTTGACGAACTAATATCCTTCTAACGTATGCACAAAAGTATCGATGGTTTTAGATTCCGGTGACAGACGATTTTTTAAAAATCAAATTTATACTCAGAATGTAAATGTAATTTAGAAGTTAATATGAATTAGTAATGCTGTTGTAATTTGATGTTAAAAATTCTTTTTGATAGAATTATTAATAATAAGAAATTTGATTGATATTAAGCTCAACTATTATTGTTGCTCAACCAGGTGGATCTCAAAACCCGGCTAGTATTCAACAATACTATAGACCATGACAATATTGTGCAAGAAAATTCTGCCATTAATGAAGATTATTAAAATTAATTGTTCATTTCAAATAAAAAAAATCAAGTTATCACATTGTGTCATATGCAATTAGATTTAGATGAACTAAAAATTATAATTATATGAAAAATTGATTTGATTCGAGAAACAATGTGCCAGTTGACAATAAACATAGCAAGCAAATAACACCATATAAATATCTGTTGTAATTTGATGTTAAAAATTCTTTCTTGATAGAATTAAAATAATAAGAAATTTGATTGATATTAAGCGCAATCAAATTTATGTTGCTCAACCAGGTGGTTCTCAAACCCGGCTAGTCTTCAGCAATACTATGGACCATGACAATATTGTGCAAGAAAATTCTGTCATTAATGAAGATTATTGGAATTAATTGCTCATTTCAAATAAAAAAAATCACACTGTGTCATATGCAATTAGATTTAGATGAATTGAAAATTATAGTTATATGAAAAATTGATTTGATTAGAGAAACAATAAACCAGTTCACAATAAACATAGCAAGCAAATAACACCATATAAATATCTGTTGTAATTTGATGTTAAAAATTCTTTCTTGATAGAATTATTAATAATAAGAAATTTGATTGATATTAAGCGCAACTATTATTGTTGCTCAACCAGGTTGATCTCAAAAACCCGGCTAGTCTGCAACAATACTATAGACCATGACAATATTGTGCAAGAAAATTCTGTCATTAATGAAGATTATTGAAATTAATTGTTCATTTCAAATAAAAAAAATTAAAGTTATCACATTGTGTCATATGCAAAGATTTAGATGAATTGCAAATTATAATTATAGGAAAAATTTATTTGATTCCATGCCTGTTTACAATAAATATATCAAATAAGTTACACCATATAAATATTTGTTGTGATTTGATGTTAAAAATTTTTTATTGTTGAAATTATTAACAATTAGAAATTTATTTAAAAGAAAACGCCCCCAATACTCTTGTCGAACCTGCCGGTTGCCAAAATCGGGTAGTCTTCAAAATAGCATAACACCAGACAATGCATGAAAAATTCTGTCATTAATGCAGATTTCCAAAAATCAGTTTAAACAGCAGTGTGACACAATTTTAAGAGGTTCACGTATTCCTGACATGGTTTTTCTATTTCACCTGTTTGTGAGTAAATATTATCAATCTCGGTAACCATATTTAAGTCTTGCATAGATTTAAAAAAATCTTAAATCTACAATCACATTCGGAATGTGATATAATACTGTATAATATCTGTCATAATTATTCTTATGCTTGTAAATTTATAATGCTCACTTGTTCATGTCTATTTCTTTGTAGAAAACTAAGCTACAATATCAGTCTATTGTTGGTCTACAGGTTGCGTGTTTTAATAAACAACTCACCAAATGTAAGTTTATTTTGAATGTCTGTCAGTTATCGTACATCAAGAAATGTAATTATATTATTATGCCTTCATTAATTGTTATTATATTTGATAAATTAAATTTGAAAGAAAATATTGCTTATACATGAGAAAATATACCCGGAAGTGCAAAGTTAAAAATGACTTATTCAGTATTTTATATGTACTTTCACGTTATTTAAGTTCACTGATTAAACAACTAAAACTTTGCAGTGAAATAACTTTTTCAGAGTTAAAAAATCCACGTCATTTCTTGATTTAGTTTAAATTGTAACGATGTTTAATTATAACTTTTTAAAACTTAATATAAAAATTTGACTGAAGGGTTTTCATAATTTTCTCAGTTATACACGAAAATGTCTATCGTAATCTTCAAGACATATGCTTGCAAAATGTTGATTTTATATGAAGAAATCAAAAAAAGCGCTGGGTACCCCTTTATATGCTTACAAAATATTAATTTTTTATTAAGAAACCAAAAAAAAAATGTTGGGTACTTGCTTATATGCTTACAAAATATTAATTTTATATGAAGAATCCCCCTCCCCCCAAAAATGTTGGGTACTTGATTATATGCTTGCAAAATGTTAATTTTCCATGAAGACCCCCCCCCAAAAAAAAATGTTGGGTACTTGCTTATATGCTTGCAAAATTAATTTTATATGTGCAAAATGTTAATTTTATATATAATTTTTAAACTGTGCTGGGTTCTTGCTTCAAATATTTATTTCCTTCATATTTAATCCCTGTGATAAGGGGATTTGTTTGTCCCCCTGTGATAAGGGGACAAGTTTGTTTTTTTCGTATAAATTGAGACAATTCATTGTTTTAAATGAATGATTTTGCTTATAATGTAGTTAGTCGTATTTCATGATAACATTAAATATTCAATACATTCTTCGATTTTTCATTTTATTTCCGACGGTCTTTCAAAGATTTTATATATTTAAATATAAATGGATATTCAAGCTTTACTTCTTTTATTACTTTCTTCCTTATGCTTTCTCTGTTATTTTCATAAGTGCAAAACTTCTTATTAAATTCCAACAAAAATGGTTACTTTTTTACGAACAAATTTCAAAAATTTAACTTCTGCTTGCATTTTAGAAAATTATTTAGTGATATAAAATCAATTTATTAAATAATTTTCTTGTTATGAAAGTTCAGCTTCGTCGCAACATGTTTTGAATTTAATTTCTTAAATTTCAATCATTACGAAATAATGATGATGATAGCAAAAGGAAGTGCATCATCTTTTAAATTTCATGGCGACTCATCGTTCATCACTATCATGGAGGCTAGATATTTCAAATTTTTTTCTTATATCAACTTGAAGAAGTTAATGCCAAATCAGCAAATTTAACAACTAATAAAATTTA
This sequence comes from Argiope argentata, assembly GCA_026289955.1. Classification (NCBI taxonomy): domain Eukaryota; kingdom Metazoa; phylum Arthropoda; class Arachnida; order Araneae; family Araneidae; genus Argiope; species Argiope argentata. Next base: position 3,240,912 of record JAOUZG010030345.1, on the reverse strand, counting down.
TATATATATGGTGAAATTTAAAAAGAATCACAACTGTGATACTTTTGTTTTATATACCAACATTTTACCACGCAATCCAAGGTAGTCTTATAACATGAAATATCTTGGCAAAATCTAAAAGTTTTATAGATATCACTAGCAAACTAAGGTTGCCATATCTTTTGTGTAGGATAGGATATTTTTATTGATATGGCTGTTCTGATCACAATGTAGTAGAAATATATTTTGGAAAGGATTTCTTAATTTTGAATTATGATCAGGCAATAAAAGAAATATAACCTCTTTCTGAAGATAATCTTTTCACTATAATACAAGAATATTTTATTGGAACCTATAAACACGGAAAAACTACAGTGGAATCACTTTGCATAGCCCTGATAATCTGATATATATACTGAAATAATGGCAAGCAATTCTTATTATACAAATGAAGGATCGTAATATAATTTGAGAAACTAAAAGATAGAGAAAATAGAGGAAACACATGCACACACGCAATCTGAGAAACACACACACACGTGTGTAATTTGAGAAACACACAAACGCAATTTGAGAAACACACACACGCAATCTGAGAAACATACGCACACATGCAATTTGAGAAATACACACAAATGCAATCGGAGAAACACGCACGCATCAGGGAAACACACACACACATGCAATTTGAAACACAAACACAGACTCTCTATCTGATTAAGACACACACACACACACACACACACACACACACACACACACACACACACACACACACACACACACACACACACACACACACACACGCAATCGGAGAAACACGCACGCGTCAAAGAGACACACACACACATTCTGAGAAGCAGACACACACATGCAATTTGAAACCCAAACACAGACTCTCTATTTGATTAAGACACACACACACACACATGCACACACGCACACACGCACACATACACACGCACACACGCACACACACGCACACACGCACACACACATGCACACACGCACACACACACATGCACACACGCACACACACGCAATCGGAGAAACACGCACGCGTCAAAGAGACACACACACACACATTCTGAGAAGCAGACACACACATGCAATTTGAAACCCAAACACATACTCTCTATTTGATTAAGATACACACACACACACACACACACACATACACAAACGCAATATAATAAACAGACACAGATATGCAATTTTAGAAACAGACACACACGTGCAATCTCAGAAACGCACACACAATCTGAAAAATACACGAACGCTCGCATGCATACACGCGTCTATATATACTGGGGATTTAAGTGAAATTTATTTAATGCAGATGATATTCGGTTTACATAACCGGTATTCAACCACACAGTCCTAGTTATACAGCGCTTTTTGAGTAGCTAACAGAGAACACAAGCAAAGAAATGTAATCTTAAATTTTGTGTAACAAATTTTTCTTTTGTCAGTTGGTTCCAAAAGAAGCATTTCTTAGGCCGAAAATGGGTACAATACCATTCGGAAAATTTCAAACATTTCAAGGTATAGTTCTGATAGTATAAACTATCCAAAGATTGGGTGCTTGTATATTGTGCTCTCCGTGGAAATAATATTTAGGCTAATAAGTGAATCTGAGCCTTAATTTAATATCTGCAAAGGCATTGGAACAGTTTATGATGCGGTTCTTAACATTGATCTTGAACTAGAAGAATTTATATATGGGGAGGCATAATGCCAATAATAGAATTCTGTGATCATGAGCATTAAATGATATCCGCATAGCAAATCACATCACTCACTATGTACTTATACGTTTAGGAACGGCATACAAAGATTCCAACAGAAGATGTGTGATCATATCTTGTACAAGTCTTTAACTTCTGGAAGGATAACCTCTAGTTCTCAATACGATAGCCATTGATAACTCTCAATGATTTCCATTTGAACATTCTTTTTTATAATCTTTTTTTAAACTATTAATGTTGAGGGGACACATTAATTCGATATACTGCTGTTAAGAGATAACTAAAGGGTGAGAATATCTTATATTTTCCCACAGAACTTCAACGGACAACTTCCCATTTGTGCTTTTATTACCATGTCAGAACATGATGTTGTTTTTGGAATGAAGTTTTTAACGTCAACAAAAATCCGATGGAGAAAAATAACAATTTTATTATCTGCACAAGCATCTAAAAAAATCAGCTTTTAATAACGTGTTGAAAAAATAATTTAATGACTACGGTAAATAAAATCTAGAAGAATGTCATTTTGAGCACGTGATATTATATGAAATGAAATAAATAGGAAATGTGATATTTTTTTAAACAATAAAGGCAATATAAAGTTTTTTGGATCGTTTTCAATCCTAAAGTGACTCATTCAACGAAACAATCATAATGAATTGAAATATAATTTAACTTGCACGAGCACGTGGTGATTGGCCGTTCAAGAAATGATGTTCTGACATGATACATTGAAATACGCTTAATAGATTTCATTTTAATCTTTACTTTTCTTTTCCCCAGAGAATATATTCGAATTTGGTATCGCTAGGATTCTATATTAATAAAAGGCGTTTACGTGAAAACATTGTTAAGAATAGAAGAGCATTATAGTTTACACACAGTGCACAAAATAACTACATAATAACTTCTCATTTGAACTAGTGTATCACTAGGGAGCTCAAATAAATTTTATGTATTCTTTTCTTTACAAAATAGGAATGAAATGACGAAACAAGGTGCTGAAAATATTTTAAAGGCTTTTGAAATACAAGGTATAAATGTAGATTATTGTATAGAGTTGTCTAACTGCAGTACCATTTACATTTTTTTCTGTTTTTCCAGCTATGATCCATTAGGGTAGACTGAATTTCTGCTCCTCCGCATAATGGCTCAGCTTTTAGATTCTTGGGACTATGTGGTTGTTGCATCGACTCTGGCTGTGTCCGCTTGCATTGGCATATATTTTCGTTTCACCGGGGATCGCCAAAAGAGTCTGGAGCAATTTCTGTTAGGTGGAAGAAACATGGCCATACTACCTGTCGCTATCAGTCTGCTAGCAACCTTTTTATCAGCAATAGCTATTCTTGGAATACCAGCTGAAATTTACTTATACGGATTGCAGTTATCAGCAATGTTGATAGGACTTCCATTGGGGTACTTCTTGTGTGCATTTGGGTGCTTGCCTATATATTTTGATTTAAATGTGTCTACATCATATCAAGTAAGTAAATTTACGATAAGAAGTAAGTACAAACTAGATACTATTGATAAGCATAGTAAATAGAATAAAGCACAATGCGTATTAAATAAGAATAATAAGTAATAAATAAGAATAATATGTAATAGATAAGAATAATACATAATAAAACTAGCATAAGCATAATACGTAATAAATTAGAATAATACGTAATAAATAAAAATAATACGTAGTAAAACTAACATAAGTATAAAACTCAATGGTAATGTTAAATCTGAAGATTCAATAAATCTCAAATTAGAACCATTTATAATACATTGAGGAGTCGGTACATGTAATCAGTTTCTACCGTACTATTTCACATTAACAATG
>JAOUZG010030345.1:3215459-3233285 GCA_026289955.1 Argiope argentata | reverse complement strand
ACACACACACACACACACACACACACACACACACACACACACACACATCGTGCTTTATTATAAGTAAAGAAAGATTACAGTTAATATAAATAATTTATCAAAAATTACTGATTTTTGCAAGAATTGAACTCGCATTCTTCACCTTTACGTGAAAAATACAGAAATCCTTGCCTTTTACCGATTGCGCTATTGCCTGCAGATTTCAATTTTCATTACAAATTGCTAAACACTACTTAAAGTATTAAAAATCAATTAAATTTAACGAATGAATTAATATTTGAAACATTCTATTAACCTCAAGTGTCATCTACTATAAATTAAAAAAAATGTATTTGAACTTGAGTGGACGAAGAAAAAGTATTTGACTAATGGTTGAAAATTTCACCAAACTATGTACAGGTAGAGTGTGAACTAATAGCAGGAATTGTATAAATATGTCGAATATAATTTACTAACAAAAAAGAAATTTCAGGAAAAAAAAAGAAGTTACAAAGCAAGAACTAACAATTTCTTTATGAAAAAAAATAACATTTGTTATGTTCAGTATTAAGGGAACCGAAAGTGAATTCGATGAAAGTTTAACTATGAATCAGCTAAAAATTTCTTTTTTCGCCATTAAAAATAATCCTTCGTTTTTAGAAAACATTTTCACGAAATTTAAATTTCTTATTTCCTCCTTCTTGCAAATGATCTCTTTAGAGCAAGGATTATAAAGATTTGCTTCAAAAAGACGAAAGAAAAAAAAAATACAATACGTGACCAGTAGCTTTAAAATTGCATTATATGACAAATTTACATTCAACGTACATAAGGAAGTTTCTGATCTATTTCCGATCAAAAAAATAAAAAAAAATATTTCAAAAACTTATTAACAGTTCAAACACGATCAAAGTATTTGAAAGAAGGATCTTTGGCTACAAGTATTTTCTTAGAAAACATAGGAACAAATGAAAATGATCTTTTTAAAAAAAGAATTTTATAACTACGTAGATCTTTTTCATAACCATATTGAGCATTATTTGAAATAAAAAAATATTGAAAACATATATACAGAAGTGTTAAATTCCAATCAATTTTCGAAATTTCTTTAAAATGTATATTATTTTTTAATGATTTAATAAATTTTATACGGAAATATAAGGGACATTATATTTTAATACTAGAAACATCTAATTATTTCATAAGCAATCTATTTATTGACACAAGCAGAATATTCTTCAAACAGCTTAAATTATTCTTCTAATTGGAAGTTTATATTTATCTCTTAGAAATCTGCTAGTGAACCGTCATTAGCAGGCATACTATATGTTACGTGAATCCGCGATCTTTGAATAAGTCAGTAACAACTCAACTCGGTTTTAAAAATTAAGATTTTTCGGAAATGTGAGAAGCGTTGAAAAACAACAGCTAAAAATGATTCAGATCTGGCTCATATCGTAAATGCAGTCACTTAAATTTAATTTGTAAATAGAATAACTTGTCTTGTCGTAGAAATAAATGTTATGTTTGTTTTCAAGGAGAGTGGTTTTTTTCAGTCACAGTAAAAGAATATGTGTATCATAGGCGAGTACTCGACACTATAGATGTTAGTACTTTATAATCATGAAATCATTTATTTTCTTTTTTGTTTTATTATAAAAACATTTTTCAATCCAATAATAATCCAAAAATAAGTTTTATTCATCCATTCAAATTAAAGTAAATTTTAAAAAAACTTGTAGGGAATGACATTTGGTATTAATACAGTTTTTTCAAATATTAATTCATCATTTTTTATTTATTAATTAAAAACTAACTATTAAATAATTAAAACTTGTTTTTTTTCCTCACTAATGAGGTTGTTACTATGAGGTATAATTTTAAACGATTCTGTTTATTTTCATAATGATTGATGCATTTAAAATTGAACATCGCTGATTAATCGATTTTTCTGATTTATTTTGAAGTAGCTTCGAATTTATATAATACCCATAATCATTCCATGCAATGTACTTTCCAGGGAGGGCTGAAAGCTGTAGTGTGGACAGATGTCTTTCAAACCTTTCTTATGTTGATTCCGTTAGTGGCCATTGTCGCTTCGGGGATCCTGGGCATCGGACTTAGAAAGCTACTGGAAATTAATACGGAAGGAGGAAGGATGATATTTTTCAAGTAAAATATTCTTTTCGTGCATGGGCTTATTGGTTGGTTCTAATGGCACTTGCCTATGGACAAGCTCGCTGCTGGACCCAGCAGCAGATTTAAGCCGAGTGAAGCGTCTCTTGTTTCAAGTAGCGCCAACTAGGGCCAAGAGTACGACTTTTGCTACACACTCATCTCATTCGCTTGCACAACCCCTTTTTACAGGGGGGCACATTCACACATCTCACAGATAGTACACAGAATAACACCCATGTCCGAACCAGGACTCGAACCCGGGACCTCCTGAACACGAGGCAGACGCGCTACCCCTGTGCCAGCAAGCCGGCGCATGGGCTTGTAGCAGATATAACGTAATAGACAAAGTTTGGGGATTAGAATTCGAAAAAACAATGATTTAAAAAAAAAGAAGAGAAAAAATTTTTCAACAAAAATATTATAGTATCATATGTGAATATTATTATTTTAAGGTCATTATTTATCTTAATTAATTTAAATCATTAACCAATTTAAACCGATTTGAAACAATCACGAGACTTCTCTATAGGTCTCTATCAATCTCTCTCTCACTATATATATATATATATATATATATATATATATATATATGCATACATACATACATACAATAAACTGATAATATATCTTTTTCACAATGAGTATAATAAATTTTCTTTGAATGAATACCATTTCAATGTGTTTCTCACGATTATTTGGTTTTTTTGGGTGTGTAACTAAAACTAAAATAATATTATGTTTTATATTTCCTTGTGAGACATGTTCTTGATTATGATCTTTTTTTTTCAAACCAAACTCCATAAATAATAAAAGGATATCCCGGAAACATATACTTCAAGCTTTAATACTTTGTCGTGCGTATTTTTTCTCGCAACCTAAATTTTGTAGAAACTCGACCAATTATTTCGATATTTATAATTTAAATCATGGCGAGATTTGTTCTGATATATTTTTCCAGAATATTTTAAAATTTGTTTCAAAGCAAATATTGAGATAAATAAAGCGGAAAAAATCTAACTTTCGCCAATAATTGTGTAGAAATCTTTGCAATTTATGCATAATGGAGCACGACGATCTTGGCGTAATCTATAAATCACCAAATAAATCGATTGGCATAAAAAATAAACTAGTTTTGGTACTTACGTATTATACCGTCCAACTTTGTCCCCAAATTTGAAGTTGTCGCCAGTGAGTTGCTAAACCATCAATTATGGCTATCCAGTAATGATGTAATCCGTTGATCTCTATCGCCAAATTTAAATCCATCGCCAATGAGTTACTAAACCGTTGGCGAAGACGGTCTAATACATGAGTAGCCTAGTTTCTTCAATTTTAATAAAATCAATAATATTTTCATTAAATATTTTTTATTTTATTCGAAAAAAATCAATTTTTCTGGGTTTTTTACACTTTAAATAATATTCGATAATTGATGGTAAACGAACTTTTCGCACCTTATAATAATTTCACTTTTCTAATTACATCCTTTTTCATAGCACATCCTTTGATTTGACGGAAAGATATACTTTCAGCAACTGTGTATTGTTAGGTGTTTTCATTATGATTGAATTCAGTACAACAAAACAAGCACAAGTCCAGAGATTGTTGAGTGTTGGAAATTTCAAGAAGGCCCAATGGTAAGTGTGTTCTATCTCCGATATTTAGAAAATCTAAATAGCCCAAAACCTAAAAAAAATCTCTAAAAATATACTGAAGTTAAATTTCTAATATTCGAAATTCTTGAAATTTTGACATCCAACTTGTTTTTAAACATTTATACTTCTCTGTATTTGGACTATACAAAGACAAAGGTTGATTAGATTGATTTTTATTTGGTTGATTGATTGGTTTGAAATTGATTTTGGCTTTTTTCTTAGATGTTCATGTTCCAGAGAGCTTTTAGATAAAAAATAATGTTTTTTGAAATTACATCTACCTCTGTTTATCTGTCAAAAATTTGAACGAAGAATAAAACTTGTTAGTGGTAGATTTTACAACAATTTTAGATCTAAATCAACTTTTAGATAAAATCTATTTATCTATTTTTGAATAATCATTGAACCCGATTTTCCTTAAAGCAATATTAATTGTAGTTATATTAATGATACTTGGTGTAGGATTTAGGTGTCAGTATCAAAGTTTTCAACAGAGCTTTCAAAGAATCCGAGAAATATTCGGTGTTTATATTGTCGTTTATTTGTACTTCATAAGTACGAAAGATATTTGTATTTTTTAATAATTAAAAAATACAAAAAAGTAAATTAAGTAAATTAATAATTAGAAGATATATTTGTGTTTATTAATTTATTTTATTTATATATGGTAAGTTAATTTCCAGAATTTAAAGAAAAATATTATAAAAAATATTGAAATCTTCAATATTGAATTTTAAATTATCATGTGAGAACATTATTATTTTATACCATTATTTATCATAATTTGAATCATTAACCAATATACACTGGTTTGAGACAAGCACGAGAATTTTCTCTCTCTCTCTGTATATATATATATATATATATATATATATATACTTTCATTTTCAATTTTTATAGCTGGTAAACAAAGCTTCCGAGCTCAACTGATTTTGAGATAAAACAATTGTTATGACGACATAATTCTTTGTCAGTCTTTTAAAAACGAAACAGCTGTCAAAAAAGCCTACATAATAATAAATCAATACCGTTAAAAGCGGGCCAACCTTTTAAAACGCTCTTGATTTCAAAGAAGAATACATTATAATAATGCAACACTGGTAAAAGCAGGTAAAAATATTTTTAATATCGCAGCACTTGCAAAACAGATAACAATATTTTTAATATTACAACGCAGGTAAAAGCAGGTAAAAATATTTTTTACCCGTAAATTTCGGAGACATCAAAAGTTCCTAACCAAAACAATAGCATGTTCTAACATGATAATAACTGGAAATCATGAATACAAGATCTCTTTTCTTCGATATTTTTTGGAAATTTGGCAAATACAATAATAAAAGATTAGTTCATAAAAAGTACGTATAAGTAAAAAAATAGACTAATTTTCAATAATAAATTTATCTCGCCCTAGTATAACCGCAATTTGTTATATATTTTGAGTAACATTTAACCATCCTCTGAACCTTTAGGCATAATGAATACTTTATTAACATCATCTGTCTGTAATCAATAATGACCGAAATTTTAAAAGTACAGTTAATCTGAACAGTTATCTCAAAGGATTGATTCAATTTTAAAAATTATAATTAATGTGAAAATTAAGCCCAAAATATTAGATACAGCGTAATAATACATATTTTGTGGAATTTTATTTAAACCCCCCCCCACCTGAAATCTTTTTACTGAAAGCATGAATAGGGTAAAATATTGTTAAAATCATTTGAAACTGTATTGCAATTTTATACTTAAGAATACTGAACAGCATTGCATAAACATTAGCATAAATTTTACCTTTAACAATATCGATCAATTATGGAACAATAATGTTTTTATTAATATTGCGTAGTCAATACTTTTAAATAATATTATGATTTGGCAATATGCCACATTTTGATACTCTTTTTAGTGTGTTTATCTAAAGCTGTTATAAATCCGAGATAAGTTTATACCTGTTCATAGTTTTGTTACTTTATTACAGTCTTTAAAAAAACACAATTTTTAATACATTTCTAGACTTTTTAAATTTATTTTTTAAGTATATAAATAAATGTGCATTAAAAGAACACTACATAAATAATGATTTAAAAAGATAGCTTTTGAAAAAATTTCACTTACTAAATTTATATATCTTTGTAATAAATTATAAATAGCCTTGATGGAATTCGAAATGCTAAGCATTTATCGATGGCGTGTAATACAAATTTCAGAATCTGCCATTTTATTTTTAAATCAGCAGAATCTGAGAATTTCCCAAGAGATTTAATTATTTTGATTGAAAGAAATGATAATTGCTGGAAAGCATTATTTTAACCATATGCTATCGTAGTTTTTCAGACAAGTATGTCAAAAATTAGTCAAAAATCCATCAATAAATTTCGTTTTCCAAAATCTGCAGACGATTTTAATATCAAAGTCAATTATTCTTTTTCAGTAAGATTAAATGTAGAAGTTGAAACTTGATCTTCAATACAATGTCTGAAGATTGTTTTTGTAGAATGTACTTGTAATTTATTGTTTAATGATAAACAACATGAATGTAAAATCAAAATATGTTTAATACATTTTAAAAAATTATGAATTGATATAATACTTTGGTAATGTTTTTGGACAGGTAGTATTTATTTCTGTGAGATAATTCAATTCAATAACATTATACTTGTCTTCGATTCATTTTAAAGAATTATTTAATTTAATTTTAACATGCAATTTTTGTAAGAAAATGTATAACTCAAAAAACGAAAAGGGACAAGTTTTGCAGTTTCAATATTTTAGCTCTTAGTTTCTAAATATTTCAAATTAACTTATTTATCTGCATATTACAGTTATAAACATTAATTATTTTTGAAACGTTAATATAAACGAAAGTTGAATGATCATTTTGTCTTTAAAAATTAATTATTATATGTAAGGTTTGCAATTTAATATTCCTTTTTACAGGGCTCTATTTTGGGGAATGGTGCTAGTTGGCTTCTTCAAAATATTCCTTTTTTTCACTGGAATGGTTTTATATGGTATATTTCATGACTGCGACCCTGTTCAAAACCCTGAAGTCCAACTCGGATCTCCCGATCAAGTAATAAAAATGCTGTTACATAAGTTGAGCGTCTTTATTTTCTTGTTGAAGTTTTTCGGTCCAATTTGGCAATACTTATGGCGAATTGGCGACAGACTTGGCCATATATTTTCCGACTTAACGCTGTGGCATTTTTATTTCTTTCCAGAAAAGTTTGTTGTGGCTGCAATCGTTGATTAGTGAACTTCAGTCTTGATGCATTGCTGATGCTATTCTGTCGATAAATAAAATTGGCAGAGGATTATTAGTCTATGATTTTCATCATTTAACCGAAAACAAACATTTCATGCCGTGCTGTGCTGCGAGATTTCTGTGTAGTCGTAGGGGCTCTAAACGACACTAGATAGTTGTACCAATTTTTTGGGCATTTCAATGTATTTAGTTTTTTCCTCACTTAAACATTCTAATTCAGTAAACAGTATAATTCAAACATTTATTTCTTTCAATTTAAAGAGAATAAAAAAGAAATTTCTTAGTTTATATCTCACGATCCTGATGACATTTTCTACGAATTTCAAATGAGAAATAAGTGCGTTTGTTATATAGAATACATACAGCACAAAATTACAAACGGAAGCTTGTGAATCGATAGATTCCTTTATTGAAAAGATAATTTTTGGATCTTCCTAAACTTTCAATTTTAAAATAATGCATATATTTCAAATAATTAATTTGAAAATAGGTTGTTTTACAAACTCGTATAAGCGCTTCTTTAAAATGTGATTGCCGCCTTGATACATTGGGATGTATTTCACGTTATTATTAGTATTTTTGGAATAGAATAATTAATATTAGAATTAAATAAAAGATATACTCTCAAGTTATTGCTTTAAACTGCAAAAAATAATATTTTTAATTAAAAAAATCTTTTAAAAAAGAAACGAAATTGGTCCAAATGAAACAAGCGATAATCCTTCTAAATCAGTATAAAATAAGAATTTTAGGTAAAAAAAGCTAGAAAATTTTTCACATGCTAGACTTTAGATTTAATAAAAGCGAAATGTTTACAATTTTGTAATATATATTTTGTTTTATTGATACAAATATATTGTATAACTGCGTAATGTAGATCATAGAGGAATTTCAAGAATTTTCTCATTTCATTAAAATTTTATTGCTTCTTCTCATAGATTTTACCATATACTATCCTAAAAATGTTTGGCGGCATTTTTTTCTTGCCTGGAATCTGCATTTCCGGTATTTTTAGTGGAGCTCTCAGTTCTGTTTCTTCTGCTCTGAACACCATGGCGGTTGTGACAGTGGAAGATTTCATGAAACCTTACTGCAAATGTTCACAGTTTACTTCCAAATGGATGAATATCATTGCTAAACTTTTAGGTGAGTATAGCGTCCTTACTACGTAACCCGTTAGCGACGGGCGTGTCTTATATACATCCCCTATGTCAAGTGTCATATATGAACGTCTCTTATTACCAGGTGTACCTCCCGTGCATTTCTGGAAAACGAGTTCATGGGACGGTGAAGCATACGTGCGTTTTAAACTGGAGTAATATTTAAAGGCCACTAAATGACATCCTGTGTCAAACTTTTGAAATAAACATTGTTTCAGCAACCTAACATTCAGTTTGATCATATTAAGCCTAACCTTGATTTCTTTACTTATCAGATATTGCGAGGGAAGAGGGTAAGAGGATTTCAATAAACAGAGCTTAGTTTTGTTGCGATCGTTCTAATTCTCTCGGAGAGAGCGTGACTGTGACTTGAGTTCATCTCCATTAATCATAAAATAGTCTTGAGACGTTGCGTGACTCAGTATTCCCACTTCAGTCAGCACGGAGGAATACAACGAGAGTAGCTCCCAGCGATAAGGCGCGCGATGAAATTGAGTGTGGAATGAAAAAATATTTTTGATATAAAAAGGATAGTGATTGCTCCCGTTCCTTGCAGGGTATCAGATCATGATAAATAATATTATGGATTAATCGATCCTCTTCAGTGCTGACGACGGACTTTAATTCAAAGGAGAGTCAGCTTAATGTAAATAAACAGAGCTGAGTTGTGTAACTATCCAAATGATAGAATCCTTCGTGACTTTGTTATCCCGCCGAACTCTTTTCTTCGCTTTCAGATATTTATGTGTAACTCTAATTCGTCTGTTTGGGTTTTACCGTCGATTTTGCTGCATATCTTGTAGCTTGACGGTGCATTTAGCGCAGTTTTCTTTTTATTACGGATGATCTTGGTTTCTGCGTATAATTGCAAGAAAATGCTGTTTTATAGAGGTGGACTAACTAGATAACTAACTTTCATTAACTTGCATATAATCTAAAACGGATGGAAAAAAATCAATGTTAGGACTTAAACTTTATATTTTGGGATCTTTTTAAAATTAGGCTTAGTAATATTCCTATTCTGAGGGATGATTGCTTTCGCGTACGCTCTGTCCCTCTAAGATAGAGGCCTCCCGTTTCAAAAGGGATAAAAGGAAGTCAGAAAAATAGAGCATTCACTCACACTAAAATTGTAGATTACTTAATTGAATCTGTCAGTTATAAATCTTTTTATAAGTTTGCCCCACGCATCACTTTCCGTCCAATAATTAGTGAAATAATTTTTAATTCTAGGGGTATCAAGGGTATTGGATAGAGCTTTGCCCATCCAAATGAATACAGAATTTTTAAAATGCGATGCAAAACTTGTATAAGATGGGCGTAAGGTTGTGACATCAAATTTGCAAATCTGTATCAAATATCGACACAGTGTAAGAGATAAAATGTAATATTGTAAAATATGTTCTTGTTTCTCTGAGCTAAGTGACTAAAATAACCATAAAGCACACAGTGTTATAGAATTTTGCGAGCAAATTAAGGAAAAGTATCATCACTTGTTTGTCATAACTGACAGGAAACAGACGTAAATATCCTAGATTTTTACTTAACGTTTACATGGGGGTTTCCCACTGGGAGCCCCCCCCCCCCACAAATAATAAGGATGGGAAGCTTCCGGCATGGTGGTTAGTTCTCCCTATCCTGGTGGGTACAGAAAAATGTGGGAATCGGGTTTCTCCCATCGATGCCAGGGCGTAATTTTCATATGAAGGGCCGTACCATGGGCGTTAATGACCCTTAGGAATCAATACAGTTGCCAACAGCGTTACTACTGCAAATGTCCGCCTATTCAGATTTTTAAGTGCACCTACGAGCGGATCAGAGTAACCGGTTTAAGATTAAGGTTAAATGGTGTTTTATCCCAATTTGGGGCACCTTAGAAATGAGAATGACATTTTCTAGTATGGTAATTTCCTCTTTCAACTGCTTGTAAGGATCGTCTTTGTCTGGAGAAATGATGATATTGCGAACGATAACAACTGCTTCCGGTAAAAGGCTGGCTACACAATAGTTATACATGGTTTCACTGTCAGTTATCGATTTTGGAACTGCAAGCTGAAATGTTGCCTCTACCATTATAAACGAAAGTTGAGGATCTCCAAAATTAAATGGAGGCATCTTCATGGCTAAACTTTCTTCCATGATGGAAACTATAAAGCCAAAACAATTTAGAACAGCAAAAGCAGGCGTTTTAAGATTTAAGTTCGCTCGTTCGGGTCACCATGTAAGAATGGGAGCGATCATGTTGAGTGTGGAAATAGCAGGTTGATGTTTTGGGCTCGAATCACTGAACATTCTTATAAAAATAATTTTATTCATGCGGTATTAAACACAACAGTATATATATATCCTACGAACTGAGCCCAGCCTCGTGCCAACGATCAGAAAAAAGAGAAGAGAATGTCGATTGACTGATTGGATATTTATATCTGGATTTATTCTTATTTCCTTTACGATTAAGATTACGATGCACGAGAATAGTATCTGGTTACGTCGCACTAAACCAGGACCAGCCCATAGGTTACAATTATTTGTATTCACTACAGTTATTATCACCTAGTGGGTATAGAAATGATGGGAATATCTCCTATCGATAACGGAACGAACTTGCTACATGAAGGGTTGTTCAGTGATCAATGATGATTGTTATGATTCAACCTTTAGTTCCCGCTAAATGTAGCAGTGGTCTAGCCACTCAACCCGCATGTCTTAATTAGGTGGGTCGGAGTAGCCAGTATGGTTACATAGGGTTTTAGAATGTTTGTGTTATGCACTAAATGTTTTCTTAGTGAAATATGCATTGCCTTGCGAATAATACATAAGATTTTCTTAAAAATTATCGTTTTGCCCTTTTACTACCAACCCGGCCCAACCGATAAACGAAACGAAATTTTATCCTGGATTTTCGCTTTCTGTTTGAACAGAAGGGTGAAAAGTGTAAAACGAGAATATCCCATTTGATAACTTGTTTTGCATCGTTCTTTCATCTTTTGAAATAGAAACTGACCTGCTAGGGTAGAATTTATTTGACCGATTGGGCCGTATCAATAATCAGAGAGTTAAAGACGGCAGAAAATCGTGGGAGAAGTGTTTCTGTGCTGACTCTTTTTTCTTTCCATTTAGCCATCGCATTTCGATGCCTCAGCATACTTCTCATCGTTTTCGTCTCCCAGTTCCGGGGAATTTTCGAAGCGGCTTATGTTATCAACGGTATTTACGACGGAGCCTTCATTGGTATTTATTTTCTTGCAATGTTCACAACAACAGGTAATGAGCATGTAAGTATTTATTGTAATAAATAAAAAATAATTCGTGGTTTTTAAAGTTTTGCAAATGCTTTTAAGATAATAGTTTTGTGTATTCTTTATTCATCTTTAGTGAAGAATATATATTTTTTGAATTTTTTTATTACATAATTACGTACAATGTATGAGTCATTACCCTTATATTCTTATACCATGGTCTGAGGGGGTCTGGTGGTAAGGTCACGGCCCTGCAGCCGTAGGTTTCATGTTCGAGATCCGATCTCACCGAGGAACTGTAGAATAATTCAGGGCGGGGGGGGGGGTCTGTTGCACTTTAAATCTGTCAAGGTCAAAGTCCTCCTGTAGTGGAATGTGGAGATGGGATGCCAGTTCAGGAGTCATCCTCGTCTTCTGACAGCGGTTTAAAATAACGATGTCCGTCCTAAGATGCCCCTAGTGTTGCTTTACAACGGGACGTTAATATAACTAATTAAACTAAACATAAGCAATATCCTTATATCAGATGACAATACTCAATATTTCAATAAGCTCTTCGAAATTGTTTTTGAGTAATAAAATTTCATTATATATATATTTAATTTATTCAGAAATTCTGTACATCACGGGGCGCTATATTAGATAGCTACTTATTGAATTCTTTTGCTCAGTTTGTTAATATTGGTGATAAGATTCCTGTGAATGCTTTCTGGTTAATATTATTTTGAATATGAACATTATTCAGTATGTTAGAAGGGAACATTGTATTGCGTTTATTTAACACTTGTTACTATTATGTGCGATGTTTTGGTATTATGCATTGCTACATCAGATAATAATTTAAAACATTGATACAATTTGATATCAATTCCTTCTTCAGCAAACCGGAAAAAAGAAAGTAAGGTAATATGTACAATATTTTATTAATATAATTATCGTATGAGAAGAAAGAAATTGAAATTTGTTGAAGGAAACAAAACATTAAAAAATGAGGGTTTTCGTAATTTTAACATAATTAATGGATATAAATTCTAAAAAAGTGATAATTTTACAAGAATAAAAATAAAAATGCATGTTTCGTCTTCTATAAATAATTTAGAGAAAAATAATAAAGTAAATGCTTGTGTACCTTCATGTCTATGGACAATCCTCAGATTAAACTATTTAATCAATATCTGTCACATATATTCTTTAGAGAGTGTAAAGTTTGTATAAGAGGGTAATTTTTTTTGGATTTTTATTAATAAGAAATTTAATTAGATGTTTGCTTTTTTCCGAGATATTTTCCAAAAGTATTAATGCTGAAAAATAATATTGCATTATTAAAAATTCAGAGAAACTTGCATCGTTAAAGTTACCAATTAACAAAGTACTTTCCATTCTTAGGAGCAAAATTTTTTGTTTTAATTTTGGTAACTTTTTACTTTTTTAAAAAATACTTTTTTTGCAAACCTTTCAAAATACTTTTCATTGTTCCCATGGAATTCTAGCTGTTTTTTAAATGTTTCATCAAATATTTAATCACCTCATTATTTCCTCAATTTCCATGAGAATTAATAAAGATAAAAGTAAAGGTAACGTATAATTAGGAAAAAATTATATGCATGGATATGTTTTTAATGGCACTATGATAGAATTAGTTTGAATTTAGCATAAAGGCTCATGTGTAAGAATACATAGAACAAGTGTAAGCATATTTAAATAATATATTTTCTCTTTGTCTTTGAAGCTTGAAAATAGGACGGAGAAAGTCATGAATATTTAGTTTTGCAAAGGAGAATTAAACATTAAACATAGCCAATACTCTCGTTAAGACAAATAATTAAACTAATAAAGTCTTTAAAGACGGCTGGAGGAAAACAAAATTAAAAAGATTTATAATCAATTTTACAGATTTCTGCGATTGATTCGCTTAGTAAAGGCACGAAAACTGAAAAAATTAGAATAGAGAGGATGCTAGTGAACTGCATATTTTAAGATTATATTAAGATTTTCCTTTTACTTACAGGGAGCAGTTATAGGGTTCATAACTGGGTTTGCATTTAACTGCTGGATAGGTTTCGGAAACTACATGTCCGAGAATAAGATCGTGACTTTACCAAGGAGCACTTCGGGATGTCCCTCTTCAGCAACAGAGTCAGCCTATTCTTGGCAGTTTTACCAAAATTTTACCGAAGCGCCCTTTGTCGGTGCTGAATACCTGAACATAACAACTCACGATGATGTTGAAAGCAGGTAAGAAATCGTGACATAAAACATGAAATAAAGGTTTTACCAACGTAATACAGAGCAGATGTATACACATTTTCGAAATAATTATAAAACTCTTTTCTTTTAATAATAAATTTATTATAGATTGATTTTAAATGTTGTTAAGTGAGGAAAACATTTATTGGATTTCTAGCAACGTAAGAAATTGCTGTATATTATTGAAATCTATCGATAGTAATCCACAGTTTCTGCAATATGAGTTTTAAAAAAGGTAATGTAAAGTCTTAATGTAACACCAAGCTGTAGGTCCTACCGTTGTGATATTATTATCACAATAAACATATTTTGCTAGTTAATTATTTTCTAGTATAAGTTTTACAGTATGAGTTTTTATTATTGTCTTGCATGATTATATTTTATTCAAAAAAGAACTATTACTTTATTCTTCTAGAAATCAAACAGAGATGTAACTTTTAAACTGAAGAGATATTTTTAATGAAAATCTAAGATTTTTCGCTTTATAATAATGGCATTTGTTCAAAATGAGATATCGTACTCATCTATCATACATGTTAGCTCTTTCTTCCTCATTGATCAACACGCCGAAGGATTCCTTGTTCCCAGAATTCCCGTGGCTTTGACGAGACCCAATCCTTCACAACGACCTTGAGTTCATCGTTCGAGTTGAAGCGCTTCCTTTTCAAATGTTATTTTAAAGGACAATACATACGGAAATCGTACTGTGACAAGTCCAGGCTGTTAGGCGGATGGCCGAGCTGCTCCCAGTTGGCCAGTTTCCCGGCTTCAAGCATTAAATTTAAGTGAGAAGGAACGATATGTATAATGATATTCGATTTTTAGATCAAAGAGGGAGTTTTTGAAATGCTACCATAGAAGAAATAAACATGGATTTTGGTGTTTGTTTGGATTTTCTGGGCGCAAGAGCCATGATTTTCTCTATGATGTGCCAAACCAAGGTTAAAATCGTATCAAAGTGCTAAAATCAAAAACGGATAGTGTACTTATATACTTCAAAAAAGTTTAAATTAGTGCTTAAAATTTGATAAACTTTAAAAATGCAAAAATTTAAGCATGTGGCTTCTTGTCAATTAAGAAAGGTAAGGGAGTGATAGCATTTAGAAAAAAGTACAAACGCTGAGCTTCGAAATTTGGGCATTCTGACATTATCTTACATTACATTTAACAGTCAAATTGAGAACATATAGTTGCTTGTTCACCTAGCAACAAATGAAAATGAGTGAATTCACAGGCCCAATGCTTAAACAGGTTAACGTGTCTGCTTTTCAATTCGGTAATGTAGACGATAGTTCAGCATGACGTTTAGTAGCATGTATTTTATTGTTAATTTCAAAGTCGCACTGAGTTTGCCATTTGGAATAAAGAACCAATTCTAAATATAATCCTACCACACAAAAACAAACATGGCTTTTGTTTGGATTTTCCTGGAGCCATGATTTTGACAATGCTGCGCCAAAGAAGGGTTAAAATCATATCAATGTACAATAATCAAAAATGAACATTGTACAAAATTAGAAATTTGCATTAGAATATTCTATTTATTGACCAAAGATGGGGGGTTTGATGGGGTCACATAGAAACAAACGTAAATTTTAGAATATTATAAAAATTAAAAAAAAATTACTTCGCGTTTAATATAAAATCATGTATCCGTTCTCAATTTCTACAGATACATTAATTAATTTCAAAGCTTTTAATGTGTTATTTATTAAATGTTAATTATTTAATATTTTTCAACGCATTTTATAGGTTTTAAAATTAATCTTCATTAATATAATATGTTAATATTTCGTTTAGGTTAAAGGGCACGATATTCTCAACAAATAGAGCTTTTTTAGTATAGATAACGTTCAAATGTAGCAATTGTCCATCAGAGTGGTAAACTAGAATATCACTTAAACTCATAAGATAATTTTTATTATTTTTCATTATTGTATCAATTTTGTAATAAATTCGAGCAAATACTATTTATCAGTGTAGTCAGTTTTTAACAGTGTATTCAAAATAATTAAATCAGTTTGTAATTACTCATGATATTTGCTACAGTGGGCATATGATTAATTATTTTCTGAATGAATAAAATTTATATACTTTCCTATCTGAGTAAACTGCCCAAATTTTGCTGAAAAAATCTTTACCTTATTTTGACTCAACTAAAATGTATTAATAATTTTTAAACATATGTGCTTACATTTCTTCTATTCTGAAAATTATATATGACTAGATTATACCCGCGACTTTGTTCGCATAGAAATTTTGATTTCTATGTGTGAAAACTGACGGTCTGATGCCAGTTAGGCAAATGCTTGAATTTTCTACTCCAGTTGGGGTAACACAATACAGATTAGAAATTTTTAATTTACTTTATTTTGTATTATTTTAAATCAAAAGAATTTCAAAATGAATACAAAAACTCTATTAATTAACAGTTTTTAATTCTAAATGCATCAAACACGAGAAAAATAAACAGAATCATTTGAAATCAAGTCAGGTTTGTCAAGCCTAACTCCATTAGCGTGGGAAAAAACAAAGTAAAGTCTTATACATTTGGTGGTTAAAAAGTGAAGAATATTTTTAATTAATAGAAAATTAACCACGAATTAACCAGAATAAATAGCAGCCTTTGTCCTGTCTGGATTATAATCTATTGAGGTGTTAAATTCCATCCAATTTCGTTGAGCTGTTCTGGCGTGATCATCCATCCATCCAAACTTTCACAATTAGTAGTATAAATAAATTTAATAATTTACTATCATTGATATAAGAATATAAATTAATTCTGGAACACGTTAAATTATGGGACAAATTATGCTAGTGTATTATTCCAGTAATCAAAAAATATTTTTCTTTAACACTGAATAGAGATATCGATGATCCATAACATATAATATACTACATTAAAAATCCTATTTATCATTTACGTGAATCTCTTCTGTAAGAAATGTTGCATGTTTTTTAAAAATATTATTAAGTAATAACTATTCATCTTATAATTTAAATCTTCTGTCGAAAGGCTTTAAAGTTTTCTTTTTCATTTTCTTGAAATAAAATTTTCTAAAGTTTCATATAACTGCTTAATCTCCGGACCCGCATAAGAATAAAATTGCATTTTAGGTATACATTTCCACTGTACAAACTATCAGCAGTGTGGATGATGTCATGCGGCATGGCGGTTTCTTTTATCGTTGGATACATATCAAGTTTATTGTTAGGTGAGCAACTTAATTCTTCTGTAAAGTTTTTGTTAGTTTGATTTAAGAAAATGATCCTAATTTTCATATTAGACTAACTTATGCATGATAATTTAAAATAATAAAGTTGCCTAAATGCTATATTTTTAATGCATTCCATGAACTTAAAATATAAAATGAAGTGTTTACATTTTTAATATTCAATTCAACTTTCATGATCAAAAGTTATAATTTTTTTTGCCATTTTAAAAGAATGTTTTAATGTGCTACAGCTTGCATCAAAAATGTATAAGCAAACCAAAACTTTATTTTTAAAATAACTGAATGTAGAAATATAGCATTACTGCAAGAACAATACAATATTGCTTGCTAGTTTGAAATATCGTATTCACAAATAAGTAGAATATGGAACACTATTTAAAGAGTACCAAAATTTTAAAAAATATTACTACTGAGAAATTTTTCTTAAAAATAATATTTTAGATTAATAACTTATTTAATTTGAAAATTTACTTTGAAAAATTCCTAAATATTGTTTATTGTTGTTAAACCAAATTGAAAATTATACATTTAACAGCCGGCTTTCTGGCACAGAGGTCTTCCTCGTGTTCTGGGCGTCCCGGGTTTGAGTCCCGGTTCGGGTATGGTTGCTCTTCTTTTTGTTATCTGTGAGATGTGTGACTGTGCCCCCTTGTAAAATGAGCGTTATCTTCATATTAGCTAGAAGTTGAACTTCTGCCCTCGAAAGCTTTGGGGTCTATACGCTCAGAAGCTACTGCACCCTTCGTTCCATTGTAAAGCGAACACAACATCATCACTATGATAAATTCCTGTAGTGGCTTATTTGATTGTAGAACTATAAAAGGTGTACCTTATTAGCTCAAAATACCCAACATATATACGATACCT
>JAOUZG010030345.1:3158297-3200459 GCA_026289955.1 Argiope argentata | reverse complement strand
TTTTTTTGAACTCTTTTCTAATGATGTTTGCTGAAACCGTTTCAAATCAAATGGTATGCTAGATTATTAACAACGCGTTAGAAAGACTTTATATATTGATGATGCAGATTAAGTTTATAATAGGTGCGTTATTTGTGATTAACTATTTAAAAACTAACAGCAATAAAAATTTACACAGTTGATAATTTATAAGTTGAAATCAACTAAATAAAACGTACCTCCTCTATTCTACAGTATTGTATGAATTTTATACGACAAAAAATCATTGAATCAGACAAAAAAAATCGGTTAAGTTCTTTGATATTTCTTTTCACACATTCTGTACGAACTTATACATTTGCTCCAGTGCTTAATCTCAAAGTGCTTTTTGTTAATTTTTTATGGCGCATAAAAAGGAAAAACATATAACATCAACTTACTTAGAATATAGCTAGCTATATAGCCAACGACTAATACGATGATAGTAGCGAAGAAAGTTAACCACATATAGGACCATTTGTAAACTGGAAAAATATATCTAGAAAAACAAAAACCGGATGATCATGAAGCATTTGATTTTATTTGTTATTTCTAATGAGAAATAAATAAATTTAATTTTTCTTTTAACATTTACTTAACCATAAATGAAGCAAGAGAATCTAAATCTGAATTATTGCTGTTAATGTAGGAAATCCAAGAAAAATAAAACATATTGTATAACAAATAAAAAATATATTATATAACAAATAAAACATATTGTATAACAAAATAGAAGATGAACTGACTTAGAGAAATTTATATAGTGTTATAAAAATGGAGCAATATAAGTTTGGGCGAAATTTAGTAAAATCTTGGACACTAATTAGTAAGTGTTGAATATTTTGACTAAAATGTTGAAGTTTCCTTTAGCTTTGAATATTTTTTATTAATTTGTCTAAAAAATATTACAATGTCCCAATATTCTATATCAAAATACTTATTAGCAGAATAAACAGTTATTAAATATTGCCCATCATGACATATGTTTTGCTATTTATATAGATAAAGGGAATTAATTATTTATTACGAATATGAAATGAACGAATATGAATATGAAAATAATAAACCATGTTTTGAAAAAAAGATAACTTAAAAAGCAACTGCATTTTTATAATGCAAATTCTATGAATTTTGATTAAATAACGCTTATCTTGTTAATTTTTATTTATTAAATTACCGTAAAAATGGCAAGCATTAAGTGAGAAATCTTCGTTTACAGCAAAAATATAAAGGTATAAGATAAATGGATGCATAAAATAAAAAGTACCGAGAACATAATTAAAATTCAAAATTGTTTAGATCTTCGCCATCTTGATGGTTAATACACTTTTGAATGAAAAACAGTGCGAGAATAAGTCATCATTAACTATGAATGAAATTTTCTTTTCTTACCCTGTGTTATGTGTATATTTCACTATTTTTTTAATATTTTGATTCGATTTTCATATTTTTATGTACAATTATTATTTTATATTTAATTCTAATATTTAACAGTTATTTCATGGAATAACAATGTATTTTATCAACTACAGATGAATTCTGGCTAGTTATCTTCTGAAATATATCATTATTTTATATTTAAAAAAATAACTCTTGAACTGAAAATTCCCAGAAATTGAGGTCTTAAAAATTAACTAGTGTCACAAAAAAAGACAATAAACTATACAAAATTTATTGTCCTTTTCGTGATACTAGTTTATCTTTCAGGCCTCAATTTCTGGGGATTTTCGCGCCACGGGGGGTCAATATTTTTTAACGGATGTCAGATCCTTTACAGAAAATTCCCGTGTTTCAATCCTTGTCCGAGGATGACTCTTGTGGAAGTATTCAGGCTAGATTCAGCTTTTCATTCTTTTACTTTTTAAATTCTTTTTGCTTATATTAACTTAATATTTTTACTAAATTGGTATATATATATATTCTACATTTGTATAGGGAAAAAAAGACAGAGAATTCCAGAAAAAAATTCTCTTTCAGATTTTATAATATTCTTAATGGGATATAAATTAAAGATTAAAATATAGAAAATAGCTTAATAGCCATTGATCTTTTTATTTTACTAATTAATATATATTTTATATTTTTTTATTTCTGAATAATTAAGAAATAAACTAAGAAAAGATATATAAGTAAAATTTAAAATTTCAATATACGAAATATAACAAAAAACAGAGCGTAATTTGTCCATCACTAACGTAACAAAACATCTTAAAAAATATTTAGATCTCTTTTTTATAATTGTCTCTTCGTGCTGATTTTAAAATAATTATGAAAGATTAAAATGAAGTCTGCTATGCATATTTCAATGTATCATGTCAGAACATAATTTCTTGAACGGGCAAGCATCACGTGCTCGTGCAAGTTATATTTTTATTCATTTTAATTGTCACATTGAATGAGTCACTTTAGTATTGCAAACGATCGAAAAAAATTTGTCTCGCATTTATTTCTAAAAAATATTATATTTCCTATTTATTTGATTTCATAGTTACACGTTCTCAAAAGGACATTTTTCTAGGTTTTATTATCTGCAGTCAAGAACTTATTTTTTTTTAAAATCAGAACTTTTGTAAATGCAATGGCGACACGTTATTAAAAGATGAATTTTCGAGATGCTCGTTCAGATGATAAAATTCTTATTTTTCGCCAATGAATTTTTGTTGAAGCCAAAAACCTCATCCCTTAAGCTATATCATGTTCTGACATGATAAAAAAACAATGAATTAAAAATGAATAATGTTACTTTTCGTCTTCTGTTCCTGGAAGAACTTGCGTGGTGTTATCTGCAGTGATTGATAATATCGTGGCCTTGAAATATTCCATACTGTAATTTCTGGGGCACTCTGAGATACTCCGTGCCAGAGTGGGCACTTTAGCTTTCGTCACGTAAGAGCCGAATCCCATCCACAAATATACCACGAAACCCGCCAGTAAACCAAACAAAGTGCCCTGCAATAAAGCAAACGGGAATTTAAGAGTTTAATTCATGATTTTAGATGAAAGAAATGTTTATTTTAAGAATTTGAAGTTCTTCTGCAATTGAAAACAAAATAATATACGATTGATGTGTTTTGACAAATGGTACTTGCCGTGGACAAGCTTCCGCTGATACGATCAGCAGGTTTTAAGCCTAAGAAATACATCTCTTTGTTTTACAAGTAGCCCCATCTAGGGCCAAGAGTTCGACTTAGCGACACACACGTCACAACCCTTCTTAGGGGGAGGACTACATTCATGCAAATTCATTCATACATCTCAGATCGTAATTTAGACCTGGAACAGAGAACGATCACCTCTGACCCAGTACCCCCAGTGATATTACTCTCGATAAGGAGGACTTTGATACCACGAACATATTTAACGAGCGCCAATCGCCACATATTCGGAGAATCTTTTGGCCGGTGAGCTTCCATCCCGTAACCTAAGGAGTTTAAGTCCAACGCTCTACCAACCAGGCCATCCCGACCTATTGATGAATTATCCAATGAATCAAACCATAGCCAGTAAAAATGTGAAAAGACCAATGATGGTGCTTGTTACGTGGTTAATGTAACAAAGATCATTTGGAGCTTAAATTCTCCATTTTGAATGATGGTCATGGATTGTTATATTGCTGCACTGTTATATTGTATTATAACAACTTATTGCTCATTTCTATATTGCTGATTTTTGTAAGTTTTATCTTTGTATAAGCTTTAGTTCTTATTTTGCGACTTGTGTTTTGTATTTTCTTATAGAATAAAGTGTTGTTACCTGCTAACAAGACATTGAACTTTTTACATCGGATTGATTTCCATAATACTACTCTGTCTTCATTGATTCAGATATATTAGTCTCCATTATTGGCAATTTGGTAATTTGAAATATTGGTTAAATTCAATTAACTTACAGGTTCGTTTGCCGTCGTGCTGAACATTCCCAACGAATAAACGCCAAGAATAGGTCCGCCAACCATGCCAATAATGACATTGGCTGCTTCAATAACACCGCGGAAGTTAGATACAATCAAAGTTACCAGCAAAGTTAGACCAATGTAACCGGCAGCTAAAAAGAAAAACATAGAATTTTAAATCAAGAATCGGCGAATAAAAATTTAAAAATATATATATTTATTTGAATACATTAAGATATCCATCCATTTTCAAAATAATAATATCTTACGGTTACATTTAAACCAAAAAGTTGTAAAATGGTTACTTATTATTTTATTAGATTTGATAACAATAAAAAAGCAAAATTTATTTCAATATTTTTTCTTGTAAATAAGTTATTTTTCAGGTATATTTGCAAATTTTGACCACAATAAATATAAATTAGCTGGTTGTTATTTTTCAATGACTTTTCTTGAAATTTCTCTTGTTTTATATATACTATTTATATTAAAATTAATATTTTTCTTTGTAAATAAGTTATTTTTCAGGTATATTTGTAAATTATACTATTTATATTAAAATTACTTAAAAATTAAATGGTGAGCGGTTTTCATATTCTGAAATGTTCTAATTATTTAAAAATCATCATTTAAATACTATTTATATTTGTTTTTTTTATCCTAACAATAAGAAGCAGAAAAAATATTAATCCAGGTTTTATTCTGTGCCATCCAAATTATGAAAGGCAGAAATAATTATGGGATTTGAGGAATCTTAAAATTATCTTAAGAAAGGAATTCAGTGGAGAGAGAAATGCGCCATCATGTGTTTCCAAGTTAATTATGGGATAGAGAGATACAATTTATATTTATATTCATAAAAATATATTCATATTCATAATTCATATGAATATATAAAATGAATATATAAAAATATAATGTATTCATATTCATAAAAATATATTCATAAAAATAAAAAGAAAGATCAATTTCAATTTTTTTCATTATCAAAGCAATTTGTTAGCAAATATATTATGATTATTTAACTATTTTTGAAACAGCAGAATTCGGAATTTGCTACATACAGATATTAGATTCTTTTTTATGCATTTGTTATATAGTTTTATACTATGATTTATGTATTATCAATAATTTATAAGGATTTATAAAACAAACCTCAAATAAAAAAAAATATTTGTTTTGTTGTAAATTTGAATATTTTATGTGTTATTTCAGGAAAGGATTGAATCTGAGATCTTTCGATCTCTTTAATAATATTTTTTATAGCAGTTTGATGGCTGCCGCTCAGTGTAGAAAACCATTTCAGCAAATTCAACACTATCCCTGTGATTTTACTTAATAATATGAAATCATTTGCGATTAAACGTTTTGTCGCTTGTATAGTGAGGAAGTTGAATTTCGGGTTATCAGTTCAAAGGTAATTATTGTAATCTGACCGGTCTCCCTCCCTTCTTCTCTAATTAAAGATTTCGGTTTCAAACCAGGGCGTTAGTGTTTCAAAATTAATCTTATGAAGAGTTTTATTTCCAAATTCTGTCAGCTACAGAATATTCCTCAGAAAGATGGATCAGGTAATGCGAATGATTTATATAAGTAAAGAAAAACCTATATCCACTATGTTTAATTGCTTTACTTTTATTATTTATAATTAGGTTTTAAAAATACTAATAAATGCAGGATATTAATGATTGGAATGATATGTGACTGTTCTAATTGATAATCATGGCGTACCTGAATTATTTTTAAAAATATCTAAACCGGACGGAAAATTCCCCTTTGGCAACTATCAATTATTCTGATTTATCCATCAATATCAATGGCAAGAAAAAAAATTAAACCAGACAGTAACAATAATCATTTATTCTGTTTTGTCCATCAGCACAAACGGCCAGAAAAAAATAACTAATGCAGATGAAAAAATCCCCTTTGACAACAATCAAATATTCCGATT
Organism: Argiope argentata; assembly: GCA_026289955.1. Taxonomy (NCBI): domain Eukaryota; kingdom Metazoa; phylum Arthropoda; class Arachnida; order Araneae; family Araneidae; genus Argiope; species Argiope argentata. Next base: position 3,194,598 of record JAOUZG010030345.1, on the reverse strand, counting down.
TATCCATCAACATAAATGGCAAGTAAAAAAATTAAACCAGACGGAAATTTCCCCGTTGACAAATATCGTTTATTCTGTTTTATTCATCAACCTAAACGGCAAGAAAAAATATTACTGACGGAAAATTCTCCTTTGACAAATATCGTTTATTCTGTTTTATCCACTAACATAAACGGCAAGAAAAACTAATGAATCCAAACGGAAAATTCCCCTTTGGCAACAATCAATTATTCTGATTTATCCATCAATATAAATGGCAAGTACAAAAACAATCAAAGCAAGCATAAAATTCCACTATAACAATAACCATTTATTCTGTTTTATCCATCAACATAAACGACAAGAAAAAATCAATTAAACCATATGGAAAATTCCTCTTTGATAATAATGATTTATTCTGTTTTATCCATCAACCAAAACGGCAAGAAAAAATAATTGCACCAGACGGGAAATTATTCTTTAACAACAATCAATTATTCTGATTTATCCATCAATATAAACAGCAAGAAAAAAATAATTAATCCAGACGGAAAACTCCCCTTTAACAATAACCATTTATTCTGTTTTATCCATCAACACAAAAGACAAGAAAAAAATAAACAAGCCAGACGGAAAACTCATCTTTGACAAATATCGTTTATTCTGTTTTATCCATCAATATAAACAGCAAGAAAAAATAATCAATCCAGACGGAAAATTCTTTTTTGACAATAATCAATTATTCTGTTTCATTCTTTAACATAAAAAACAAAAAAATTACCCAGAAGTTTGGCCACAAATGTCATCCAGATATCACTAAGCTTGCAGGCACAGTAGGGTTTGATAAAATCTTCCACGGTGACACCAGCCAATGAATTAACAGCTGAGGATAAAGTTCCAAGGGATGCGCTAAACACTCCAGCTATACATAAACCGGTGAGACCTGGAATGCTTCCAAACATCTTCAGAATAGCAAAAGGTAGAATCTGAAAGATATTAGAAATATAATTCATTTGAATGAAAAATTGAAATTGGTTTCCTTAGAAGACTGCTTTTTATAATGTTTTTCATGATAATTCTTTGGCAATATTTTTTTATTGTAGCATATAATACTGTTACAAAAATTGTAGAAATAGTTCTCACACAAGAGCGATAAGAAGATGCAGACTTTATTGCCTATGAAAACGCATATTAAATATTCGCAACTCAAGATATTAAAATCACAATGACTTAACTCTATTTAATCCGCTAATTTCAAATAACAGCAAGGCTATACATCCGCAAGGCAGCAAGAGAAAAAACAGTCTTTTCAGCACAGTCAACCACGCCAATTGTTGCACGATCTCAACTGACCTGCCAACCTTTAAGGCGAGTCTTAAATATCGTTAAAATGAAGGGGGCGAGGTAAACTTAGAATTAGCACATTTGTTCCAGGCGAGTTTAGAAACTTCTCAGTGATTCTGTAATAACAAATCTTTATTTCATAAGTTCTACTACACGTTTTAGAGCGTAGTAAAAACCGTTAAAGATCTCATTATGTCGCTAAAGCCTCTATGTAGCCAAAATAGATAAAATATGGCGATCCTTTGTTATAAATTCTCTTCTGTTATAAATTATAAAAATTTATTTAAATCTTTTCTCGCTGATGCGTAATTCCATTACAGTTAATTTTAAAGAATTAAACCTTTTACAATATTTGCACAACAATTCAGAAATATTTACAACAATTACATATTATTTACATAAAGTTCATAACAATATTAAGATCCATTCACAATTTTTGTTAATTCGAAAATTACTTTGGATTTCGCCAAATTAGGAAATGCTCTTCGCGATTGAGTTCTCAATTCAAAGGGTTAAAAATATTAAGCATGATTTCCTTCGTTCTGAGGATGGATTTTATATAATTCAGAGACCGTCGGTCTTTTAGAAGTATGATTTCGAAACCTGGTTTTATTTCTAATAATTTCGATTTTTTAATTATAGAAATTTTAACTTTTACTTATATATTTTTTTTATCTATATAAGTATTTATTATTTTATGACTGAGTATATTTTAAAGTAATTTACTCGGAGTTGGAAAGTTATTACCAGTTGTATTTTTCATATTTTCTTTATAGTTCTAAATCTTATGAAGTAAGGGTCGAAATTCGTTGTTATTCGTTTTTCTTATATCTTCAGGTAAAATAAATCTACCTTTACTTTTTGTCTTGTCGTCACATAAGTGCATTTTAATAAAATTGTTTATGCAATGCATAGGTGAATATTATTCGATTTAATATCACATCTAAGAAACATTTTGCGAAAGGCATAAGAAATGCCGATATAAAGTTAAAAAAAATATCAGATAAATAAATAATAATAATATTAAATGAAATATACGGTCACAAATTTTCAGTTATCATGTGAGAACATTATTATTTTTAAGTGATCATTTGTCTTAGTTAATTCAAGACATTAACGAGTTTAAGCCGGTTTGAAAAAATTATGAGACTTCTCTCTCTCACACTAATGATAATTTTTTAAACTTTCATTTTCAGTTTTTTTAACAAGCAAACAAAGTTTTGGAGCTAGATCTTTTTTAAGATAAAATCAAATAGTAATTTCGACGAAAAGTTCAATATTACTGGAAACTATCGTATATTTTATTGGGTTCATATAATCCAATGAACGTAATGCAGATTCAAATTAAAATTATATTCTAATATTTACAGAATTTTGAGAAATACAATTAGTAAGAATGCGCTTATAATATCATTAAAGAAGTCGCGTTTTATAAAACTGCGATAGTTAAAACTGAAAGAAGATACCCCCCTCCCCCCAAAAAATCGATAATATTCTGAGCACGAGATAAATTATTTAAAAGTAAGAAATTGTAAACAAACTGGAAGATGACGTTATTTCATAGAAACGGCAAACAAAAAGGAATTGATAATAAATTTAATTAAATATCTCAAACAATACTTGCAAAAGAAACCTCAAATGGCATGGGTCATGTGCCTCGCTTTCTACCAAAAAAATTGAATATTTCTTGCCTTCGTATTTCGGAGACACCAAAACCTCCTAACCAAAACAACATGTTCTCACATGATAAAAATATTTCATTGTTTATTTTTTATTTCGAATAAATTAATGTAAATTTGAATTCTGGATGATATTTAAATATATCGTTCAATGGGAACTCAAAGATTCATGGAAAAATATTAAAATCCCGACGAATTCTAATTAATAAATTTTAATTAAAATATTAAAAGAAAAAGCTAATGAATGCAATTCCCTCTACTTCAAATTCTGCTTTTTTACACGAAGGATAAAATATGGGGAGAATCAGTTGTGCTTACTTGATCAGCTGAGCTGAGATTTACTTTTTCGTCTTTCATGGGGTCGCAATCTCGGAATAATGCGAAGACAGCGAGGCCATCCCAAGTCGTTAGAACGCTGAAAAGCACGATGAGTGGAATGCTCACGAACAATGCCCTAGAGAAAAGGACGAGTCTCTATACAAATAATAAATAATATGTTATTTTTTTATCATAATTAGCAGCTAATTGTGCAGAAATGACAAAGGAAACTTTTACTATCATTTGAGAACATGATATTGTTTTGGTTAGGAGGATTTGGTGTCCCCGAAAATTGAAGGCCCAGAAATATTTGTTTTTTTCTTTGGTAGATAGCGAATCACCTGGTCCAGGACATTTGAGCATTCTTCTGCCAATATTGTTTGAGATATTTTATTGAAGTTGCTATCAATTGCTTTTTGTTTGCCCTTTCCTTAAAATGATGTCATTCAGTTGGTTTACGATTTCTTAATTTTCAATAATTAATCTCGCGTTCTGAAGATTATCGGTTTTCTTAAATTCTATTTTAGTTTTAACCATCGCAATTTTGTGATACGCGACTTATATTTATTCTTTAATGAATATTATAAGCGCATTTTTACTAATTATATTTCTCAAAATACTATTAATATTAGAACTGCAATATACGTACTTGTATTTTACGACATATACAATAGCTACCAGTAATAGTGAATTTTTATTAGAAATTAATGCTTTTTTTTAACTGAAAATCGGTCCAGCTCCAAAACTTTTTTTGTCAGCTAGAAAAATTGAAAAGGATAGTTAAAAAAAAACATCATTAGAGAGAAAGAGAGAGAGAGGTCTTGTAATTTTTTCAAACCGGTTTAAACTAGTTAATGATTTAAATTAATTAAAGCAAATAATCACTTAAAATAATAATGTTTTCACATGATAAATAGAAATTTGCGACCGTAGATTCCCTTTTTGTTATTGCTCTCACAATATCAGTTATAAAGCTTATTTATAAGGGAATAGGTAATATATCCAAATTTACAAAACATACATCATAAATGTTTCATGTGACCCCTTCCTTTTACTAAAAGCATGCTTCAAATTCATTAGGCATCAATTTAATATTAACATTGAATATTTATGAAATTCTTTCCATTCCTTCAGTAACATATTTGTATAGGTCCAAAAAAAATTGGACCAATATAAATATATGTTTTGATATTTCCCTCTATAAACTGGAAATAGTTTCTGTTATATGTATATTCAGCGTTAATTTTTAAAACGTTATTTATTCATTTTTTTATATAAAAGTAGGTAGCTATGATCAAGATTCCCCTGGTACTTACAATTGGGCCTTCTGTAAGTTTCCTACACTCAAAAATCTCTGTATTTGAGTCTGGTTTGTCCCAAAAGTGCAGAGATAAAATACAATTCCATTTGCAACGGAGTTCCAAAATGTATAGCGTTTCGTTAGATCACCAGACAAGCTAAAAAGATAAATGCACTTTAGAATATTTATTATTAAAGCCATAGTAAAATGATGAAATAAATAGAATGAGTAATGATTTGCTTCTCATTTAAGGATATTATATCGTAATAATGAACAGTGAATTCTCAAAGCTGATTGATCAGTAATATGATAATTTTATAGTTTGAGTATTTAACAAGTTGACTGATTCTGACTGAGAAATGCCAATAATAAACAGGCTGACCCTGAGCCTTGACTCAGGTATCTCTTAAATGACATCTTACGAGTAAAATACTGAGCTCTGCTTGAAATAAGATAATCTGGAATAGTCGAATTTCCTTAAATAAACTGGCAAGTCAAAAGGCTGAATTTAAGGTCTTCGATTTCAAGCGGGCGAGCGCCGCGAATGTTGCCGAAGGAGAGAACGTTGGCGACGCTTGTCAAGAAATTTGGCGAAAAGAATATTCTGGTAACCTCTAGATCGTTCACGGTGTTTTTCGAAGCTCCGCGTTGCTTCTGGGCAGTCTTTAAGGGACGGGTTGTCGCAATTTAGGAGTTCCTCTCAAAAGAGTAGTGACTTGTATTACTAGCTGATTACTTTTCTCACTTGTTATTAGTGAGCTGTGTTTACGTTTGCTGTTAATGTTGTGTTATTGAGCTCGCTGTGATTCACTGTTACTGTGCTATACGATAGATGTTTTGTAGTCTGTGTTTATTGCGCGTAAGGCTTGCATTTACGCTGTAAGTGACTGTTTACTGCTGGACTGTGTTTATCTCAAGTTTTCCTTTATCAAGTCCTCCTGTAAATACCTGTAAATAAATTTTTTTATACTGTAATCAAGTAAAGTCCAATCAGTCTGAACCCGCTACGCTAAAAACGTAACATTATCATTTGAATTAATTTATTGCTGAGAAATATTTTGGGAATTTGGGTATTTTCTATTTACAAAGAGTTGTAATTTTGATAGCGTGAGATTGTGCACCAAGCGAATTCAGTGGCCAACAAGTATTAATTAACTGACAATGAAAATAGTTTAAAATATGCATCTGAATATGAGAAGGAAATAAAAGGTATACTTTATGTGTTACTATTTGAAAGTAATTAATGTTAGAAAATTTCAAGACGTTGATTTTGATAGGTGCAGCAAAAAGTTACTACTGAACCGATACGATAGATCATTCATACGGGTGATAAGATATTAGCTAAAAAAAATCTGGAAATAATTAAAAATGACAGAAAAATAATACTGGAATGGTAACGACATTTATTGCTGTCCTCAAGTAGAGAGTGGCACGTAAGAGAGAGTACGCACTCAATGGCTTATGTGAATAAATTTGCTCCTGATGTACATTTTCTAATAAAGATAATACAATACAACAATTAATTATAAATAATAAAATTACTATCTACTAGCCAACTTTTTTGACACAGAGAAGCACATCTTCCTCGTGTTCTGGGAGTCCCGGTTCGGGCATGGTTGTTCTTCTGTGTGCTATCTGTGAGATGTGTGACTCTGTCTACCTATAAAAAGGGGCTGTACAAGCAAATATGCTGAGTGTGGAGCTAAGTCGTCTCTTGGCCCTAGTTGGCGCTACCTTTTAAACAAGAGACGTTACTTTCGGCTCAAATCTGCTGATGTATCAACAGGGGGCTTGTCCATGGCAAGTGCCATAAGTAACAACAACAACAACTAGCTACTAACGAGACAATATCAAACAAATGTTTCATTTCCATGTCTTCACACGAGAAATCATTTCGCAATGATTGGAGGGGGTGGGGTGGATAACAAATTAAAGTGGAAAGAAAAATCGATTTAATTCTGATTAATTAAAGTTAATTTTATATTTTTAATATATATGAGAGGGGAAAAGGCTTTAATGTCAAAAAGTTTGGTGGTATCATGCATATGAAAACTTACGCTCAAGCTATTTAATCAAATTTAAATATAAACAATATTCAAATTGAATCAGCTGATCCCCAAAAGCGTTTGGAACGTAACATTTTATATTAGATTATTTACCAAAGAAATCTTCCATTTTAAAATGAATATCTATGTGTTAAAATAAGGACGGGATAGCTTGGTCGGAGGGTGTTGGATTAACACCCCTTAGGTTTTGAGTTAGAAGACCCGCTGGCCGAAGATTCCCCGTGTATGTGGTGGCTGGTGCACGTTTAAGTCTTTCGTGGTGACAAAGTCATTCATGTCAATAGTTATACCACTAGGGATAGTGTTTCAGGATGGATGAGAGAATGAAATGCCTGAATGAAGTCCTCCTCGTAAAAAGAACTGTAGTCATAGTCATGTAGCAACTAAATCATAATCTTGGCTCTAATTGTTGCTATTGAAAAAACAAGGGACGCTCACTCAGCTTAAATCAGCCAAGTATCAGAGGGCTTATAAAGATCACAAGTATCAACAACAGATTATTGGTCCATCATATATTTGAAAAATCCAATTATCAATTAGTACTTAATCGAAAATAATTGTCATTTTTTTTTCTTACTCAAAGAAAATAAGACGTCCTCCTCTTTTAGAAATATTGAAAGTCTCTTTGAAACCCTTCATCATTGATATTTTCACAATGACAGCGATCATGGCAGTGTACATGAGAAGGGCTTGAAAAACGGTTGTCCATAAAATAGCTTTCAAACCCCCCTGTGAAAAAAGAAAAATATAGACGCATTAAAATTTTCTATTTAAATAATTAATTTTATAAATATTGTTATACATTTTTTTCTCTATTTTTCGCTTGAAAAAAAACATTTCATAAAGTTTGTTGAAGAGCTGTTAAAGTGTTTTTAATGCATTGTTAATAAATGTACTTTAATGTTTCTGTTTCATATCATCTTGTTGCTACTAGATAATAATACCTGGTACTTTTCCGTTAGCCGGGCAGAAGTGAAAAATCATCAGATAATGTAGAATTCCGCCGAACTTCTTACTGCAAGTTAAAAGTTAAAAATCGCCACATGATGTAGAATCCCGCCAAATATCTTACAGCGCTTTTAAAGTGAAAAATCGCCAAATGTAGAAGAATCTTGCCAAATTTCTTAGAACGTTTTTTAAGCAAAAAATCGTCACATCTCTTACAGTGCTTTTAAAACGAAAAATTGCCAAATAATGTAGAATTCCACCACATTTCTCATAGCGATTTTGAAGAGAAAAATCGTCACATGATGAAGAATCCCGCTGAATTTCTTTAGCGAATTTTCGTTTGCACCTGGCGAACGGAATAGTACCTAAAACTTAATAATAAGTAACGGTAACAAATAACAATGGTAAAGGTAACAAAGTGGAAATTGTCTTTAATACTCTTTAATTTATCTTGTTTTTTTTTTTTTTTTCATATTTCCAGTCAATAATTTTGAAACACATTTTTTCACATTTTCAAAGTTGGAACACTTTTGCATTCACCAAGCCATTTCGCTATTTTAATATTTTTAGATCTTCATAGTTAATCAATCAATAAATTTTATTAAAATGTATAGTCATACAAAAGGCGCCAACTGGTAATGATTTTGAGAAATTACGATTTTAAAATTCCATGATATTTTTATAAAGAATTATAAATGTTATAATTAAAAATTAACTATCATAATAATTACTTAATATTTTCATTAATATATAATTATATATATTTTTTAATTTTTAATTAATAAATTGTAAATAAAAATAAAAAATAGACTCCAAAAAGTTCATTCTAAATATTGTAAACAATTATTAAAAAATAAAATATGCAATATATAAAATTTACATATTTACAAAACATAAAATTTCAATCACTTGAATTTATTTTTCAACGCCTCGCGTTTTTCTATTTTTTTCTTATCACATTTTTGCTCAGAAATATAATATACATTATATCATTATATATATTATATTATTACAGTATATATAAAATATTATACAGAATCTTACTTGTGAACTATAAAACATACAAACAGCAGCTAGAGACAGAATGGACGCCCACGTGGACAAGCCTGTCACAGCATTTAATGCCAGTGATGGAGCATACAGTACAACACCCATATACAGAACCTAAAATAGAATAGGTCTAAAAATAATTGATTAACATAAAAATAAAAAATATGTTATGTTCAATTTATATTTAACAAATTTTATAGGAATGAAAAGTTGTTTTTGAATCCATATTACACAGTAACATGAAAATGAAAAAACATATAAAATTAATAAAACAGTTAAGACAGATATATTCAAGTTTTCAGAAAAAAAAATTTAGATAACTAGTATGGATGGCCATTACATGTCAAGAAACATCTTATTTTTTCGGCATTTAGAATAAAGAATTACACGAAATTTTATGAGTAATCTTAATTAGTAATAGAACGGGTGGAAAGAGTAAATCAAGAAACATCTTACATTTTTTTCAATTAGAATAATGTTTTTTAGAAGTTAGAAAAGTCTTTGAGGTTTTCTGGTGCAGAGGTAGCGCATCTACTTCGTGTTCTGGGAGTCCCGGTCCGGGCATGGTTGTTCTTCTGTGTTCTATTTTTGAGATGTGTGAGTGTGCCTCCCTCTCAGCAAAAAGGGGTTGTGCAAGTGAATGTAGTGAGTGTGTAGCTAAGTCGTACTCTTGGCCCTATTCGGCGCTACTTCAAAAAAAAAAAAAAAGAAGACGCTCCTTTCGATTTAAATCTGCTGCTGTATTAGCGGGGGGCTTGTCCAATATGAATAGTGTCATAAGTAACAACAACAACAGAAAAGACTTTGGATTTTTATGATTAATATTAAGTAGTGGTCCAACGACAGTAGTAAAAAACGTAAAACAAACTAAATGATTGAAATAAATGCTACATTGTTTCAGAAATTAAAAAAAAAAGTGTTATTAACAGAAATAGGAATACTTTCAATATTTATTAAAATTGTTTATTTTCTTTAATAAGCATGCATTTTTTGTAAGAGTGATTTTGTTTTAGAGTTATTTCTTATATTTATCATCCTTAATTTCGCTATAATGGTCATAAAAAATTTAAATTTTTTCAAAAATGATGTATGGAAAAAAACTTGAGGCCAAAACGGGTGTTTTGAAAATAACTATGTTAACAATAATTCTTTATCACTAATGCACGCAGAAATGTAAAGGAAAAAATATTTATGACTTTTTAAAAACAGTTATGATTGCATATATTAAATAAATTCCGAAAAAAATATTCGTACCATTTGCAATGTGAAAAGAACTGCTGCCACTGTTCTTGTTGTTTTACCAAATCTTTTCTCTAAATACTTAAAAAAAGACAAAATAAATCAATCAATAAATAAATAAGCAATTGAAAACTATAACAAATTATTACATTTCATTTCCTCTCATTAAAATTAATAGTTAATAACTATACAATTTTACATAAAATAGATGGTATAACAATGAAATATATCCATAACTCAAAGGTCGTCAATATTTGAGTAAAAAATAAAAATTACTAAATATATGTTTTTGCTGTAATATTTTTCAGTATAAATATCTATTTTAAGTATAAATATACATTTAAGATTCATCTCTCACATTAAAAAATGGGTGTCATTGAAACATGTTCCTGAATCAATAGTACAGTTTTCTATTAAATATTAAGCCAAATTTCTTATTTAATTTTAAATACGGATGTTAACATTTTAAAATTTTTGATACACATCAATACGTTACTGAAAATAATACATTGATTATAAATGAGTTTCTTCGTTTTAGCATGCCATTATTCTCTATTTTATTATTTCTTGATATCACTTTCATACACCTAGAAAGTATGTAAATGTCTCTCTTTAATCAATTTTTTTAATCAATAATGATGAATACTTTATAAGAAAAAAATATTTTTCGTCAGTGTTAAAATTAATATAAGAAATAAAGTAACATACTTCTATTAATGAACTAAAAATAATTTTTAAAATACTTAAAAAAATTTGCTTAAAAAAAAGAGAAAAGTGGGAACCTTATTAGCACACTTAAAAGAGGAAACAAAATAAGTGCATTAAAAAAAATTCTTAATGCATTTAAAAGAAAAAAAGGTCGTTATTATTATAATAACCAATCATTATTACTTTACTAAAATCTGGAGATTAAGATAAATTATAGGATTTTGGATGTTGATAGAAATATATAAGTAAATTTTTAGCAATATTCTTTCCCACCCTTATTATTCAATATTTTTTTATATTATTGTTATGAATTTGCAATATTGATTTCAAAAGCATTAAATCTTCTAGCTAAGAAGATAATTTTACAAATAGAGGAATGGTGAAATACTAATTAGGAGATGGACTGAATGGATATCAAGTCACTGACTTGCGAGCTTCGTGACAAACTTGGTTACGATTTATCTGGATATACCGGATCTGGATACATTGGCAAGAAAATTGAAGGATACCAAATATTCGAGAATTTTCCATTAATATTGCTCGAGTTCCGTTGTATGTTCAAGAATATTCGATGTCCGTTAATAGAATCTAAAAATCGCATAGCCACGAACAAGAGAGTCAATCAGTAAGCAGTTAGATCGAATTCAAGTTTTTATTGATCGATATCACTATTTTATCTCCAGTGAGTTCTCTCTAAGCCCCTTATGTTATTGCGTTTGTTTAATAGGGACCTGTGCACTGTTGGCTCTATTTTGTTTATTCACTTCTTTGTTTTGTTTCTCTGTTTCGTGTTTTCACGAATAATAAAGAGTAATCCTTTTCTGAACATTTGAGATTTTTCACACTAAACTCTCCTTGGGACAATGTTTTCATAAAATTATTTTTTCTGAGGTTTGAATTTTTACAATTGAATTTTGATCTCCAACTCTTTCAGTGTTCAATATATTTCATAAAAAAATTCTTATTATAATTTTTCAAGCACTTAAAAGAGTATCTTATGGCATTAGTTAATTAAAATTTATCTATTTAATAGTAAGATTATTAAAACAATAAAGTATTATTAAAAATTTGTCTATATAAAAATTTTATAATTCTACTTCCTCAGGAACGAGGGAATAAATTTAAAAAACTATCCATCTCTAATCACACGAAAAAAAAATCAAAAATTATAATCATCTAAAATAACATAATCATTTTAAATATCTAGAAATAAGTATTATGAAACTTTCGTAAGAATCATAACAAATGATGACATTTACCGATACGAAATTCAAATATCTTTACCTCATAAGCTGTCGATACTTTCATGTCGTAAAACACTGGAAGAAATCCATAGACGGCTATAAATCCTCCTACTGGAATACCTACGACGGACATCAATATTTGCGTTCCATATAAATAAGTTTCTGCCGGTACCCCCAGTACAGCGACAGATGACAAGCAGGTGGCCATGAGAGAGAAGGCTACAGGCCCAATGCCCATTGTCCGACTGCCCATTAAAAATTCGTCCGTCGTTTTTTGTCTGCCCCCGGAAAAGCGAAAATATACGCCAATCAGTGCGGAGACGGACAGCATGAGGGCTATCACAACATAATCGTAAACACCCAATAAGTTCGTCATATCGGATATAAAGGAAGTTGTTGATTCTGAAATTAAAAAGAGTACTGAAAGAAATCTGATATTTAAAAAAAAATGGTAATAACAATTATAAATTTATTCATCAAAAGTATAATAAAATAATAAATTCAGCTGAATCATCATAAAAAATCAATTTTTAGTTTCTTATACATTCATTTCCGTATTTATTCTTAAAATTATTTCAAGTATCATTTAAATATTAAATAAATGGCAATGATTGAAGATCAAGTTTTCCAAGTTCAAAAAATTCGATTCCCACAAGTTGACAGTTTTCATTATTTTCCAGTATTGTTAAGTGAATTTTGGTTTCACAATCAAAAAATTGGAAGATCAAACAGGTAATTTGATAAAATATTGCAAATCAATCAAGTAATTATAATTCATAATGAGGGATCTATATGTAATACAGTATTTATGGAACATTTAACGTAGCCCCCCCCCCCAAAAAAAATGACTAGGCCAACACTCAGCACACACCCATTAAAGGTAAATAATATTTGAGTAAATCATTAGGATGGGCAAACTACCATGGTAACTATCTTGAAATACATTGAAGGGCAAAAACATCAATATGTAACCGAAAACACTCAACTAGTTTGTCATGGTAGCTATGAAGGAAGCTTTTGATTCTGAAATTCAAAGAATATTGGATGAAGATTAACATACAAAAATATCATTTTAAAAATGAATTAGAGGTTTAATCGCTTTCATTATTTTGACATTTAAAACAAATATATTTCAATAGGTTGTATAAAAATCAGTTGTTAACGGAAATACATTTTAGAAAAAAACTAAAAGACTGTTTAAATGTCCCTAGCAAAATGATTATTAGATGATTTAGAGATTATTTAAATGTACATTGTTAATCTTGTATTTCGTATTAACCAAAATTACTTATAGAATAAATACAAACTACATATACATAAAAATATACATAAAAACATACACATACATAATAAAATGACACATACATAAACTGTATACATAAAAAAAGGAATAAACTATTTGAGAACGACATTTACATTAAAACGTAAATTATGTAGCTTGCTCTTTTAATTATATCAATTGGTATATGGGTATTATTATGAGAGAACATGATGTTGTTTTGACTTGGGGTTTTAAAGTCTCAAAATGCGTTAGCAACAAATTGGCGTTTTATCGCTTTCGAGGCTAATTTGACGCTTTTAGGTGTTCTAGAAAATAATGCAGAAGGTTGACACATTTGGCAATTCATCGCCAAAATAAATCATTTAAAAATAGAAATTTAACTTGCAAATCAAAATTTTAAGTCAATGGTTTCGTTGTTACATTTTGTTGTAGTTGTTAAAATGTTTTCATCATATGAGAGCATGATGTATTGGTTTGAGGATTTTAAACTCATGAAATGAAAAGCAGCGAATCAGCAATTTATCGCTTTTGAGGCATGAATTTTCCACTTTTAGGGTTATTCGAAAATGTCAAAGTTGATGTCATATTTGGTGACTTATCACCAACAAAAAGTTACTACTAGGCAAGAAAGTCCACCATATATCCGATTCTCGATATATCGACACATACGTTTTCTGATTGTCACACGATTGTTTAAAACCTGTTTAAATTGTTTAATGACATAAATTACTTAAGACAAGTAATGCCTTAAAAATAATAATGCTCTAACATGATTACATGAAATAATTAGAAGTGAGATTTTTTATTTATTTATTTAATACTACATTTGTAGGTCGTCAAATGCTATGCCACCTCGTGATACTCGTATGATCATGCTTATAATTACAACAAAAAAGCTGAAATGACTTCCAAATGATTAAACTACTTTATAAATAAATGGTGTTTTTCATATTATATTTATGTCACATTGAAGAAAATATATTACAACATCATTAAAAAACTGGAAAAGGCAGAATTGAAATTTTATTGAGAGTGGTCAATATAATATTAAAATTAAACATATGAATAAATTAAACCGAATTATAGTAAACAAGAATTTACAAGTATCGTTTAATAATTTTCCATAAAATACAAGTTTACATTAGACATATTTCACATTTCATGCCGTTGAAAAGACTCCAAACGTCATTTTCAAACATCGCTCTTCAAATATAAGAGGATTACAGAAAATATAAGCTATTGTATTTAGATTATAAATTCGTTAGTTTAGATTTCAATCAGTAGGCTAAGTAAACATTCTTTTTTCCGAGCTTCCACAAGAGGCTACCTGAATAAAAAACTTCACCAATGAGATAAGACCTAACATTTTAACAATCTGCTTTTTTAAAAAGTATATATTTAGATAAGAGACATTACATTGCTGCAGATCTTAAAAACATAAAGGAAATTCAGATTTTATTATACTTATTTGTTTGAATGATATTTCATATTCATATAAAGGACATTTAATATATTAAAAAGGAAATAAACTGTTGATAATTATTACAATTTGTTTTCTCTATTGTCTATTGTAACTGCAAATTGGTACAAATTTTGGTTAACGTCATCTCGTAATTTCAGAAAAGACGATACTGTTTCGTAAAACCCAAACCGACACATTTTTTGTCAGTTTTATCAAACGATTTAATATTTATCAGAGATAATGATTGCAAGTTTTCTGCGCATTTATTTGAAGATTTCCCGTATTTACAAACTTACCCAATTTTTATCATGTCAGAACATGGTGATGTTTTGAGAATGAGGTTTGTGACGCCAACAAATATCCGTAGGCGAAAAACAAAGATTTTATTATCTGCGCGAGCATTTCAAAAATCAGCTTTTAATGACGCGTTACCATTGCATTTACAAAAGCCCCGATTGAAAAAATAACTTAATGTTTGCCTTAATTAAAATTTAAAAAATATCATTTTGTCGCATGATTATATAAAATGAAATAAATAGGAAACGTGATATATTTTTTTAAGAAATAAATGCGAGACAAAGTTTTTATATAATCGTTTGCAGTACCAAAGTGACTCATTCATTGAAACAATTGAAATGAATAAAAATATAATTTAACTTTCACGAGCGCCTGGTGCTTGGCCGTTCAAGAAATGATGTTCTGACATGATACATTGAAATATGCAGAACAGATTTCCTTTTAATCTTTATTGATTATATTTTGTCTATCATTAGCAAATCAGTAGTAGAATGCAAAAAAAAAATGCAAAATATAGAATGCAAAAAAGCCAAATTCCTTCTGACTAAAAACAATCATGAAAAAGAATTTCTTTGAACAAAAAAAGATACCTTTTAATGATAAATATAAGAAAAAAGTCATGAAATATTTCTCACCATAGAGCAAAATAAGAGATATTTGTTTTTTTAATTATAATGATTTTTCCAAATTCTCTTAAATTTTGTTAAAAAAAAACTGACATATTACTATTATTATAGACCAAATTATTTCCTAATTATATATTACTTACTCTTAAAACTACATACTGTTGTTCAAGCAGAAATTTTTAAAATTAAAAAAAGCATGTTTTTCTTATATTCCTTCTTTATTCACTTTATTTTTTTATCCAATAAATAAAAAATACACTTTATTCACTTTAAATAAACAAAAAATAGCAATATATTACTTGCCGATTCCGAGACCAACTATCCTTTTCAAATGTCTTTGTAAAAGAAATATTCCGAAATTTATTTATTGATAAATTCGAACTGACTTTTGAGAAATAATGAAACTCTTTTTATTACTTGTTAAATTTTGTTTATTACTATTTACACTTATTTTTTTAAATTGTTGCGTACATTATCCATTGACGTAATACTGCATATTACGTCCATCGAAGCACTTAATATAAAGTATTTATACATTATTACATGTGATCAATGTTAATAATTTAATATTTATATTAACTGTTTATAAGCCAAGTAGTGTAGTAAATCAAAATTCCCATTTTACTAGGAAAGTATCAAACAGTAATCTCATTTTAAAAAAAATTAGAATTTGTTCAGATAATAGTTATAATTATTTCCAAATTTTTGTATCATCATTGCACATCCATCAACTTTCTAAAAAATTTCCAATTTTACATAAATTAACAAGTTGTATTTATATTTCAAAGATACTTTTCAAAAAAAATTACAAAAGATAAATGACTTTTTATTCTAATATTTAAGATAAAAAAATATTTATTTTAATAATAAATTATCAATTTTTTTATTTAATTGAAGTTAAGTTTCAATATTTAGTATGAATGTTTTAAGAAAGGCTGTAAAATGATTATATTTCTGAATTTTTACAAAAAAATAAAAATTGCAAAAACTAGCAAAAAGTCAAAAAATAATGACGCAATTCAATGGCGAATTATTTAAAAAATTAAAAATGAGCCTTTGTTGGTTAAAAAAGAAGTATATTGTAGAAATATTTTAGTTTGCCGGTTTTTCAAATAATTTTCTTTACATTTTGTAGACAGTTTAAGGAAAACATTACTTATCTCCTGAATTAAAATCAATGCTGTATTCCTATTCACTCTGAGAATATTAAAATTCAAATAATAAATAACAGGAAACAGCATATTTTTCTCATAATGAGAAGCCTTAAAACAAATATTGAATAGAAGAGATTACTTACCCTCTTATTCAAAATAGTGATAAATTATTACATCAAATTTAATCAAAAATATGTTGTACTTGAATTTAGGGGGATTTTCATAGTAACTATATCAAATTTAATCAAAAAATATTTTTATTTGAATTTATGGGGATTTTCGTAAGAAAATCCTCCCAAACATAAGGATTTGTGAAGAAAGCTAACAAAATTATAAAATGTCATTAAAACGTATTTAAATACAAATTTGAAAATCAATATAATTACCTGATAAACGAACTTCGGAACTACATTCAAGCGTTTTTTTAAGGAAATATATTTAATTATTAAGAGCATTAAATAAAAATGCATAAAATGTGCCTTTTTAATGTAGTTGTATCTCTTAAAATTGTTAAATGATTATTTAATAAAGACACGCCAGCGTCCTGGCCCAGAGGTAGTGCGTCTTCTCGTGATCTGGACTGAACGGGTTTGAGTCCCGGTCAAGGCATGGTTGCTCTTCAGTGTTCTATCGGCGAGATGTTTGAATGATGCTCCTCAGTAAAAAAGGGCTATGCAAGTGTGAGTTAACTATGAGTTAAGTGAGTGTCATCTTCATATAAACAAGAAATCAGACTTCTGCCTTTGAGTCCTCAGGGGTCCGTACCCTAAGAAACCACTGCACCCCTCTTTCCGTTTTAAAGCTGACACGCCATATTCATCATCATCATTCAATAAAGATATAATCCATCATGAAGATAATAACAGTAGAAGTTGAAGAATTATATTAGGTTGTGGAAAAAGAAATCCATTATTTTTTACAGCCATTTACCGAGAAAATAATGGATTTCTTTTTCTTTTATTTTCAAAAATTCCATATAGAAAGAATTGGAAAATAATGGAAAGATATTAATTACTTTCTCGGTAGATGGTTGTAAAATAATAATGGATTTCTTTTTCCACAACCTAATATTTTTTTTAAATTATCGATAATATTCAAATATATTTCCGAATTCTGATATATAGATTTATGATAATAGAAGAATAAACCTACCTTTAAAAAAAATTTTCGGTTCTGACACTTTCAGCAATGGAAAAACACAAAAATATTTAATCGGCAATTAGACAAAAAATATTTGCTTAAATAAATTACAAAAATTCTGTGCCGTGGAATTAAAAGTTGATTAGTCCAATTATCAATTTTCCATAATCCACGCATTGCCCTCTAATCCCAAAAATTCTGCTGGATATTCTGAGAGAAAGGAAGATATTCACAAAAAAATATCAATCAAAAGTTGAAGAGACTCGCTTAGCGAAATGGTGTGACGTCTGTTTTTTAATACTGAATAGGTGATAAGTTGGAGCGCACGAGGTCACAATAAATAATGGAAAAAGAGTCTTCTAGAGAGAAAGAATTGTGCATAAAACAACTTTTCAACTTCTTGTGTTATTCTTGTATTTGCTTTGTATGGCAGATCGTTGGTGAAATTTTATGTATTATCAAATGTATGACTTTATGAAAAAGGAATTATTATTATCGTATTTAAATTTATATTCTTCCAGAAACGTTAACTAGACAATGAAAGGAAATCCTTTGCATTTTTGAAAGGGATGATTTACCGGCTTTTCCTTTAATATTGAAAAATTCATACTTAAAATGTAAAGTATTTTCAAATAAAGCGCATATATTAATTTTTACTTTTTTACATTATTTTTACAAAGAGTCTTCTATCGACATACAATATTTTATATATTTCAGCTTTGAAAGATATTTTAGCAAAAAAAAAAACGCATGAGGAACAATAAAAACGTTTAAAACGACGAAAATAAGAGGAGTGAGAGTGAAAAAACAAGAAATTATCACTAAAAAGTATTTTTTTTCTTATAAATAAAGCGCCATGAAACAAATAATGCCAGAAAAATATGTAGTTAATGCCCTGATTCTCAATTTTTTTAATGATTTGTTTTTTTTTTCATCATAAAATTGGGAGAGAATTTGTAAAATTTATGCAGGGAGGGAGGAAAAATGTCCAAATTTAGGGAGAAATTTTTTTTGAGAGATAATAAAAGAGTTACACAGTTCAAGATTTATTAACTTACTATGCTAAAAGTTTAAGTGCAGCAATCATTTTGTTACGTTTTTAAAATTCGTTAAACTATTTTTAATTAATTATTGTGTTATCTCAAATCTTCGAAGAATAAAATCGATTCCCTATTAACCAACATTTTCACTTTTCATTATTACAGGAAATCGAGCAGGAAAACAATTTTACATCTTTTTTTTTCAAATGGGAAAGCTATATTTATTATAATAAATCAAAAAAATCTATGTTTGCCCAAATATAATCTAGAGAAAAGCTATTCTATTAAGATACATTTCTTGAAAACCCCCCCAATTTACCACAAAATTAATTTACAAAATTAAAAAAAACTTTTAAATCTTTTCTTGTCATTCTTAATAAGCGGAATTCATTTAAAGTTTTCTAGATGTTTATTTGAGTGAAAGTTTTCCTTAGATATTCTTACTTTTTTTTTCTCTTCTCAGTCCTCAGATAATAATAGATAGTAAACGTTCTATGAAGAATTATTATTTTAAGAAATAAAAATACTGTTTCATATCTAAAATTATTTTATATAATGGAAGAATTTTGTTATTTTAGGAAGAACTGGAATTTTTTACTATGGTTTTTCAGGTTGTAACTGTTCATTAAAAACTGTTCTAAACCAGTCATCTCATGAATGAAATCCTTCTCTTTGCAATTAATATAAGTTCCTTGGTTATATCAGATATTGAGCTACAAATAGTTTGCTTTAAATAGAATTCTCTTAATAAATATAATGAGTTCATTGACTGTATCAAGTATTAAACTATAAACATCACGCTTTAAATAGAATTACTAATATCATGCTTTAAATAAAATTACAAATAACTTGTTTCAAACATCTATTTCGAAAATCATTAATATGAAAACTGGTAAGAGTGGAGAAGAGGTCGAGAAAGGCCCTAAAGACATAATAAAATTGTTAAGATTTTCATCCAATCTTTTAGAAGTATTAGCTACTCTTAATTCTCAAATTATGAAGATAATTCAACGTTACATATTTTCGGATATTAAAACGGTCCAAATGTTCTTTAAAATATAAGAAAAATTCCTTACTCTTTCAAAAACTGCTATGACAGCTTATGTCTGATGAAATTGATAAATAAAGATAACTCTGTTCAACTGTGGGCTATTCAGAAAAAGTGTGCTCGGTCATTTCTTAAGATTTTTCAACCCCCACAGAGTAATTTAAACTATTCTCTCTAACGAACAAAGAATCTGTTTCTTGTATTTGCATTTTTTTATATTTCTTCCAATTGATTGTAATAATTTTTTTTATTTTTTAATA
This sequence comes from Argiope argentata, assembly GCA_026289955.1. NCBI lineage: Eukaryota > Metazoa > Arthropoda > Arachnida > Araneae > Araneidae > Argiope > Argiope argentata. Next base: position 3,174,414 of record JAOUZG010030345.1, on the reverse strand, counting down.
AAGTCAACCGACATCTGTACTAAACAGAAAAGGGGCCCGAATGAGATCCAGTTTCGGTGTTAAGTGTTAAAGAATAAAGTACGAACTACGAGTATCCAATTAATCACATTTCATTTAAAAAGGAGAACATTTTAAAATTGGTATCCATGCTTCGCCGGAGCCCGCCGTATTTCTGTTGAACGGGAATTTGAAGTATTTCTTTATTGATAAATTAAAAAATGACTTGTGTATGCGACATAACGATTTCTTGTAGTAAGTTTAGACAAATATCTCGTACCATTATATGTTCGCAGAAAAATGGTTAACTTAAACCCCTATGCTTACAAACAACCCTCTTAGAGAGTATCTGAAAAGATCACGTTCTGCTTCACTATCAGAAGGGTTAAATGTAGTGGTTTTAGGTATGTTAGGTTTTAGGTTAAACTATTTTTTTAAAGTATCATTTCAAAGAAGGATATTTTATTTGTAAGAACATAAAAAAAATATTAATCATTTAGGTATAAAAACTTTCGATAAATGTCAAGATTCCTTTTTATTTTATATGAGTTTTGTAACCTTAATATTTGCTATAAATTAATAACTTTCATTCATAATGTCTTATCTGTTTTTCTATATCATGCATACAGCAAAAAATAAAATTATGATTCAATTATCTGGTTCTCTGGATACTTATGTTCATTAACCAGAATAGTTACTAAATAGCTATTTGAAATATTAAGCTTAAAATGTAGTAAACAATTTTATAATACTCTAATATATATATATATATATATATATACCGGGTGGCCAGAAATACTACTCTGGCCCCTACTCTGACCTCCCTGGATATCGAACTACTCAGTGTAAAGGCTTGAAAATTTGTGGACATACTATTCAAAAAATGGGGAAACGGATTTCACGAAAAAAAAATTTAGTTCCAGAAATCACCGATAGGTGGCGCTGTACCACTGGACGTATGCTGAAAAGACACAAAAACACGTTTTAAACACATTTTATTTGAAAGTACCAAGCATACATGAAACAAGGACGTTATCGATGCAGGGAATGCTGCTCAATATGGTTCCCTTCCTGAAGATGTAAAATGTGAAGTCTGTGGACAGCTTGTTCAACTGCGGATCGTAACTGGTCATCTGAGATGCTTCTCACATGCAGACTGATACTCTCTTTCAAATCTGCCAAGGTTATCAGACGTTCTCGATAAACAAGGTTTTTTAAGTGTCCCCAAAGCCAAAAATCACACGGATTAAGATCCGGTGAACGAGATGACCAAGTTGTCGGAAACGCGCGACTGATTATTCTGTCAGTGGTGAAATGTTGGCGAAGAAACTGTTGCACAGGGAGTCCAATGTGTGGAGGTGCTCCATCTTGCATAAAAGTAATGGTGTCAAGGCATTGGCGCTGCTGCAAATGGGGTACAACAAATGTTTCGAGCATCCTTTTGTACCTGTTGGCCGTCACGGTACATGTCTCAAGGCCATTGGAAGTAACCTCTTCGAAAAAGAACGGTCCAAGGATGAATGTGGCTGTGAATCCACACCAGACTGTAACTTTCGGTGAGTGGAGTGGAATCTCTTGGAAGGTACGGGGGTCTGTCGTGTCCCATATGCGACAGTTATGGGTGTTCACTGTTCCACTGAGGTGGAAATGGGCCTCATCGCTCCACAGAATCTGCCACGGCCACGATGCATCCACTTCAACTCTAGCAAGAAATGTCAATGCAAAGGTCAGTCGCATCTCCCTGTCTGTGGCCAGCAATTGTTGATTAGGGCGGATTTTGTACGGGGAACAATGCACCATTTTTCTGAGTACGTTCCACACTGTGCTATAGGGAACACCCAAGTGTCGTGACACTGCACGTGCACTACTGCAGCCTAAAACATTATCCATTGACTGTTCAACAATACCGGTGGCAACATCTTCAACGACATCTGAACGAACCGGTTTGCGTCCTCGACCAGGCTGAACTCCAAGATGTCCAGTTTCCTCGAATCGAGCGATCATTCTCCTGAGAGCTTGTGGAAGCAATGGTCCCTTACGCAAATCCTTATGTCGGCGAAACTCTCGAAGTGCTGCTGGAGCATTTCCTTTATTCTCGTAAAACAACTTCACAAGCAAAGCGCGTTCTGGCAGCGTGACAGCCATCACTAATAAGAATTACATTCCCCACCTTTTAACATGGCTTCTAACCATGCTTTATGCAAATTTTTCTGGTTACAGTATGAAATTGCAGTTACAACGGGAGTTCTAGCTTCTTTACTATTTTTATTTTCCATAAGGGGCAGAAAAATTAAAAAGGAAGCATGGAAGCATTCCATTCCGCATAAACATTTTAATTTTTATTATTATTTGTGTCTTTTGATCATAGTTCCAGTTGTGCAGCGCCACCTATCGGTGATTTCAGGAACTAATTTTTTTTTCGTGAAATCCGTTTCCCCATATTTTGAATAGTATGTGTACAAAATTTTGAGCCTTTACACTGAGTAGTTCGATATCCATGGAGGTCAGAGTAGGGGTGTTTTATTTCTGGCCACCTTGTATATAATACAATATTAAATGGGAGTGTTCAATCACAGAATTCTACCTATGATTTAGACCCATGATTTTTAATTTATGCACATTTGTATATTTTATAAAATGTGATGTCATAATTTTACATAGGCCGAACTGAGTAATTATATTGATTTTAATAATAACGGAAATTTTTAGTAAAAAAGTCTTAACTATTCACTACTCCTTGATTAGATGTATATAAAATGCCTTCACAAATCTACAATAATAAACTTGACTAAATGTAACGAAATTTGAAAAAAAAGGTGAGTTTTCTAGTTGCATTTGTGTATCATCCATATACACCTTGGTAGATTTAAGACGACTAGGGACCTTTAAAATGACTTTTTGTAATTTTCCCTTTAGCAATTTAAAATTTTACAGGTATTAAAGTAAGACTATAGGAGAGGAAGCACAAAATTTTAAAACATTATATTAATTTATTTATGAGTTAGGGGGATTAATATAATATTAGCGATAAATAACGTTAAGGAAAATGCTCCAGGCTCTCCAAATTTGTTCGAAAGCGCTCCAATTTTTATTAGTACTTATTCTAACTCTTTTGGAACAAAAGTTGGATTAGTCTTTAAATTTCAGTATGAAATATCAAAATTAACCAATATAATACTTTGAAACTACTGATTTTTTAAAAAAAGTTTAAGTAAAAAAGTAAAAGTTTAAGTTTTAAGCTGTTAAATAATGATTTATAATAAATAATAAAAATTGGAGCGCTTTCGAACAAATTTGGAGCGTCTGGAACATTTTTCATTAACGTTATTCATCGCTAATATTATATTATATTAACCCCCCTAACTCATAAATAAATTAAAATAATGCTTCAAAATTTTGTGTATCCTCTCCTATAGTGTTACTCTTAATGCCTGTAAAATTTTAAATTGTTAAGGTGAAAATTGCAAAAAATCATTTTAATGGTCCCTGATCGCCTTAAAATTGAATTTCAAAAGTATCTTTTGAAAAGTAGCTCTACAAATATGTATTTAAAGGCCAGTTAACAATTTTTGACAGTTGATTATTTACATAAAATTTAACAGAATTTTTCCATTGTTGGCGAATATCAATCAGCGAAGGTTTGATAAAAAAATCTCAAAACCGTTCAGGATTTCCTTCTTATTTCCTGAATGCATTAAAAAAAGTATACGTTTTATTTTGAAAGCATTCTTATTTTCAGAACGCATTCAACTACATTCAGACTTATTTTCAGAATGCATTATTTCTTTCTCACAATAGGCATAATATCTATAGTCTTAAATATTGCATAATAAAGCAAGGATCAAGAAACAAAGATGGATATTGTATTGTTCTTTTAGTGTCTGTGCCTTAAGATAAACAGGCGAACAACCTGGAAAGTCTCTGAATAACTTACTTCCCATATATTTGTACAAACAACAGACACGTGTATTGCTTGATTAATTGCCATTTGTTTCTTCTTTTAGCAATTCTTTTATTTGCCATCTTTTCTTTTCTGATCTGAATAGCTAATGAATAAAACATCGATTTTTATACAGTGATAAATATTTATATAGAAGCATATTTACCTGATTCACTTCAGTATTGCAAATAATCCAAAAAACTTTGTCTCGCATTTATTGATTAAAAAATATCCCATTTAATATTTATTTCATTTCATATAATCACGTGCTGAAAATGACATTTTTTTGTTTTAATTGCTGTAGAAGTTAACTTATATATTTTAAAATCATATCTTTTGAAAATGCAATGGAAACACGTTGTTAAAAGCTGATTTTTTGACATGCTTGTGCCGATAATAAAATTTTAATTTTTAATCTACGGATTAAAAATTTTTTTTCGCCTACGTTCTTTTGTTAAAGCCAAAAATCTCATCCCAAAAATCCCATTTTCTGACATAATAAAAATTAACAGCAATGAAAAAAAAGATTTTGATTCAGGGTAAATGAGATCCAAAGCTTATTGTCATTAATGCACAATTTTAGTATACTAGTCTCTGTCATAATTATTAGATACTTTTAACTGTTCGATTAAGTATAATATCTCATCTTTAAAGAGTATTTAATGTTTTTTTAATTATTCCAACTAAACTGAATAATATGGCCAATCCCTAGATCCAGGTACAAGAATAGTGCTTCTTCTCAGCGATCTGGGCATCTTGGGCTCGAGCCCTGATTCGGGCACGGCTGTTCTTCATCTGTTTTTGTTGTTCTTGTGTTTCTGCTTTACAGCAGAAGGAGGCTGTTAAGTAGCTTCTGGGGGTATGGATCTCTGAGCACCCGAAGGTAAATGCCTGACTTCTAACTCACGCACGTCACAAACCCTTTTTACGGGGCAAACTTCATTTATCCACAGATCATAATTTAGATCTAGAACAGAGAAAGATCATCTCTGACATTATACCACCAGTGGTACTGCTCTCTACAGAGAGGACTTTGTGACATCGACAAATTTAGCGTCCACCTCATACACGGAAAGTCTTCGGTGTGGGTTCGAACTCGCAACCCAAGGGATGCGAAGTCAACACCCTACCAACCAGATTATTCTGGACCACACTTTATCTGTTCTATCTGTGATATGTTTGAATGTACACGTCTATAAAAAGGGGCCGCAAGAGCGAATGTGATGCGTGAGTAGCTTCTCTGTATTAGATGACTTTATATAATGTGTTATCTACTTCTTTAATCCCCGTGTGATACTTAGTGGTCCACGGGGATTTCTGAATGTTCAATAAAAATATGACTATATAAAATATTAGTATTTTTAACTGATGCTAGAAAATGGGTTAAAGGCAGAGCAGACCTTGCAGTTTTGTGATCGATATTAGTCTTAGTTTTATCTATGAAGTACAATAGTCATGGTGTGTTTCCATTAAGCTGAAACATCAACTCAAATTGGGCCGGGATAGCCTCGCTGCTAGGACAGTGGATTCGCATCCCTTGGACTGTGAGTTCGAACCCGCACACCGAAGACTTTTCGTGTGCGAGGTGGACGTTAAATCTGTTAGGATCACCAAGTAACTAATATCAGAGTAATTATCACTGGTTGGTACTAGATCAGAGGAGATCATTCTCTGCGTGATCTAAATTACGATCTCTGTGTTGTGTTGGGACTAATAAGGACACTTTCCGTGGACAAGCCTCCGCTGATACGATCAGCAGATTTTAAGCCTAAGAAATGCGTCTCTTTGTTTCACAAGTAGCGCCATCTAGGGGCCAGAGTACGATTTAGCTACACACGCGTCACAACCCTTTTTAGGGGTCGGACTTCATTGATGCATATTCATTCTCTCATCTCAGATTGTAATTTAGACCTGGATCAGAGAACGATCACCTCTGACCCAGTACCCCCAGTGGTATTACTCTCGACGTGGAAGACTTTGCGACCACGACAGATTTAACGAGCGCCAATCGTCACACACTCGGAAAAATCTTTTGGCCTGTGAGCTTCGATTCCGTAACCTAAGAAGTACGAGTCCAACGCTCTACCAACAGGGCCAACCCGGTCTCATTACGATCTGTGGTCGAATGAAGTCAGCTCCATAGAACGGGTTTGTGACGCGTGTGAACTAGAAGTCAGACTTCTGCCCTCAGGTGTTCAGGAATCCATACCCTCAGAAGCTAATTAACCTCTCCTTCTGCTGTATAAAGGAACACGAGAACCAAAACTATAATCAACTGAAAGTTCGGGTAGGGTATATCATTTATCCAAAAATATCGACATTCGTCTTTTCAAACTGTTTGATTAATTCAACCATATAGAGGGTGAAGTTGTACATAGAATGCGTAGCGTGTCATCTGATCCCATAAAATCAGAAAATGGTTGTAGAAAATAACTGAATATTTATTTTCAGTTAGAAACTATCGATTTAAATTAAAATTTAATCATTCAGGCTAAGTTCTCAATATGGATATTATATAGACTTTAATACAGTTGTGGTATATCATCTATTAAAAATATGCAAATTATTGTTGCCATAAGATAAGTAGAAATCAAAACGAAGTTAAAAAAAAGGAGACCGAGACAGTTTTCCAATCTTGACAGTAAGTACTGATAGCTCTATCCTTAAGAAAATGTTTAAAAAATGCCAAATAAGACAGACACAATTGCTATTGGCTTTTTCAGGTTTGAATCGCCTATTCTAGGGTCTCTACTAAGTGCAGTCACACAAAGTAGAATTTTATAATATTAGTGGAGACATGATTGCTTATATTTATTCATTGTGGAAAATTTTAGAATATATCCTCAGGAAATTCCAGATATACATTTAGTTAAAAACTAAAGAGTTTTGGATTTTATCAACTAAAGTTTGGCTATCATGTATCCATTTATTCAAAAAGTTAAAACTGAATTATTGATAGATAGTTAGTACTATTACTGGTATTCAACGTAATTCCAAAGAAACGTAACAATGTAATTCATGGGAAAACTAAAAGAAAATTTTCGGGTGTATTTTAAAAAAAATTTTTCAGAAATAAAAACAATGCAGTTTAAGCTCACTAAAATTATGTATCATGAGCAGAGTTAATTCGTGGAATGAATAATATCAAAATGGGTTTTTAAATGCTTCTTGTTATTAAATTTTACAGGTGAATCATATTCCAGTCGACCATTTTTAGTTGATAATTGGGAAGCCAAGCCAGCAACCAAAATTGTCGTATTACAACACCGGATATTAAACAATAGCTGCAAGTTTCATGTGCAGACAGTGAAGGTATTGAATGTAAATCTGCATCAAAGAACTGAACATGAAAACTGATTTATGAGTTTTTCGTGATCTGAAATCTCTTTCAGAAATAGAATTGACATTGGATTCCTGAACGGAAATAGAAGAAACTCTTTTTTAAATCTATTATTTTGTAGAGATGAAAATTAAATAAAGATTAAAATGAAACTTGAAATGCATAGTTCAATGCATCCTGTCAGAACATAGTTTCTTGAACGGACAATCACCACGTGATCGTTGCAAACGACCCAAAAAACATTGTCTCGCATTTATGGTTTTAAAAAATATCACATTTCCCATTAATTTCATTTCATATAATCACGTGCTCAAATCGACATTTTTCTAGGTTTTATTTGCTGTAGTAGTTCACTTTTTTAAAAAATCAGAGCTTTTGAAAACGCGATGGCAAAGCGTTATTAAAAGCTGTTTTTTTTTAAATGCTCGTGCAGATTTAAAAAAAATTTCAATTTTTCGCCTACGGGTTTTTGTTGATGCCACAAACCTCATCCCAATAATAACATCATGTTCTAACATGATAAAAAACAAGAGGCAAAGTTTTTTTTTCTGCATCTTTGACAATACTAAAGTGACTCATTCAATGAAACGATTAAAATGAATAAAAATATAATTTAACTTGCACGAGCACGTGGTGCTTGGCCGTTCAAGTGATTATGTTCTGACATGATACATTGAAATATGCATAGAAGAGTTCGTTTTAATCTTATTTTAAGTTTGTATCCTAATTAATTTCCCCGTCTTAAATTTTAAATTATTCTAATGCATATTTTAGATAGTAATGCACGTTATAAGAAATCATTGAAAGTTATTTGCATTGCATTTCAAGTTTCGTTATTATTACTTTTTTAATTTTCATTGAAAATTCCACTCCAGATGTTACATATAATAGCAAACATTTTAAGATTACGGTCTTCTGATTCTTCATATTTTCACTTTATGCTACATTAAAAAAAGCACCAGTGATATTAAGCTGATGTATGTTTACTAAAACAGCGATTATTCAAAGCAAGTAGTAATATTTATAATACCATACTAGGATGCATAATTCTTTTTCTGATGTATTTGATGGTTATCCTTAGAAGAATAGTTTTTGAATAAAAGATGTTTATGTACAGGTAACTTCTCTGCATAAAATAAACGATATTGATGGTAATTATCAATAAACATGAGGTTGCGAACAATTTTCTATTGTCCTTACTTTGGTTTATTTTAATATCCAGAAATTTTTTTTCGCTCGAAAGATTTAAATTCGAGCCAAAGTAAAGGTTCAGCGTTTGCAGGATTTAATGCATCTCTACAAACAATAAAAGAGGATGTATTTGTGCGTGCGTGTGAGTATGACTGTTAAGCTCTAACAAACTAGATCGTGCGTTTTAGAGTAACAAAATTTTCTACCAATACATCTTAAAGAATGATACATTCAAATAGGAGAGGAGGTTTTTGAAATTTTAGTAGGATTTGAATCAATTAACAGTGAAATAAAACTGTGGTTTTCTTTTACTTTAAAATGTTATTGCATAAAACTGGTCAATCGGCAACCAGAAAATGCTAGTAATAAGATGAAAAAAGCAGTAGTAAATGAAAATTAAAATGAAATCTTCTGTGCATATTTCAATGTATCCTGTCAGAACATCATTTCTTGAATGGCCAAGCACCGCGTGCTCGTGCAAGTTATATTTTTATTCATTTCAATTGTTTCATCTAATTAGTCGCTTTTGTACTGCAAACGATCCAAAAAAAAACTTTGTCCCGCATTGATTGTTTAAAAAAATCACATTTCTTATTTATTTTCTTTCATCACGTGCTCAAAATGACATTTTTCTAGGTTTTATTTTTAGTAGTAATTAAATTTTTTTTAATCAGAGCTTTTGTAAATGAAAGGGCATCATGTTATTAAAAGCTGAATTCTTGAGACTCCTGTATAGATAATAAAATTTCAATTTCTCGCCTACGGATTTTTGTTAAGCCACAAACCTCATTCTCAAATCAATATCATGTTCTGACATAAAAAAATAAAGAGCGTTTAGTTTTCTTATAATCTAATACATTAAAAATAAAACACTAAAATTTATAGAATTAATATAATTTTGAATTTTTTAATTGTTTTTAGAGTAATATATCTTTAATTATTTAATAGGTATTTATTAATAATATACCGGGTGTCCAAAAAGTTCCCGTACTCCAAATTTAAAAAATCATTTTCCATGATTTTTTTTCAAGTATATTAAATTTTGCCATACGAGTAATGAAACCATGGACATGCTTGAAGCTTTTTTCGGCGATATACTTCAAAAAATCTTTGGCCACCTCGATCCTCTGATCTGACCATTCCGGACCTTATCCTGTGGGGATATTTAAAGGACAAAATTTATGAAGGTGATCCTCAAATAATAGATGATTTGAAAATTGCAATTACCCAAATGATACAAGAAACCACTCCTGGCAAGTTAAAACGCGTTTCGAAAAACATGCGCAAACGAGTTCAGCTTCGTCTCCAAGAAAGGGGTGGACATTTTGAACATTTATTATAAATGTAAGTTCAGTATTCTTTCCTTAATAATATTAAAAATGCTTTTTATCATTGGCATAAAAATAATTCTTTATAAACCTATTGTTTTTGAAAAATAAATTCACAAATCATCAGTGCGGGAACTTTTTGGACACCCTGTATTAACAGCCATTTAATAGTAGTATGATGTTAATAACCTGTTCCATTTTAATAATTGGAAATTGATAATTTCAAATATTTTAAGTTCGCTTATTAAATATTTATATTCTACTTATGCTGTTAACTTAATTCTTTTAATATCAACTCAACTTTAATATTAACTCAAAATTTTGAAGATTTACATACTCTTAAAAAGCTGCTTTTTTTTCCTTCTTAGAACGCTTCTGTACTGGCTAAATTGCCCAAAGTCAATACCTCTCCTACACAAACAATGTTTTTTCTCCGGATACATGCGCGTTTGGGTAGCAAATAACTAAATCAAAAATTGATTTTTATTGATTGATAAATAACTTTTATTTTAATTTTCAAAAATAAGAATTTAATTTCGCTTGGCGGAAATTAAATGTATACGATACATTTCAATTAATGTATATAAAGATTTTAATTTATTAGACAAAATTCTAATAGAAAAATATAATTTAAAATAATTTTTTGATTAAAAAAATTAATTTGCCAATCTTTAAAATACATTTAAGCACATAAATATGTATATGTATATTAATTTAATCAAATTAAACAAACCAAAATTCAAGGTACCAAGATTTACAACAGATTTAATAAATCATCTAAAAAATTACCGAGTTAGTTAAAAATTCAAATACTGAAAACATTTGCGTAAAATTATAGCTTCTTGTCCCCGATCCTTGTATTTCTAGTTATCATCACCGATTATTATGAAGGCGATATCTTCCAATGTAAGATTTCTCTTTGGAGAATCGGCTTCAATAAACATTGGAATTTCAATGAATGAAGATTCTCTTTCATGTTCAAAACAGTGAGTAATTCATGTCTCATCAGTAGTCGTATATGAAGGATTTACATTGCCTTTCTTCTCATTCAGCTCCACCTAAAATAGTAAATACGGTAAAAAGTTTATATATAAGTTTAGTATTTTTGTATTAATTTAGTTCTTTCTTACATTTGTATATATATAAGTGAAAACACTTATTACTCTGTGTAGTGTGGAAATTTAGCTCTGCCCAAGCTTCTCGCGGTTTAATTACTGAACTTTAGTTACTGAATTCGCTAGTTACTTTTGTTTTGTTGGTAAAAGGATGTCACTTATGGTTATTTCCCCCAAAATTTAAAATTATCTCAAGAAGATTTTTTTTTTTTGCTTGAGAGTAAAAAAATGAGCTGGGATTTAAGAAAAATGTCCTTCTCTGAAAATTCTCTGTTACTTAGCATCAAGCAATTCTTAGATATAAATATTTATTATTTTTACTTTTGAAACAGCGAAACTACTTTCATTAAATTAAATTGTTAAATACCAAATAAAGGAATAACGAAACCATTTTATATACATAAGCATAAAAAAGAAACTATTCGTTCAAAAGAAGCGACAGTCTCCATTTCTTTAATTCTCTTATCGAAAGAAAAAATATATATTTATAATGTTAACAAAATATTTCACAATTTTTTGTAGTAAGAGTTCATAAAAATAAAATAAGAAATTACGAATTTATAAATAAAATAAAAATTATGAATAGTTTTAATTTATGTAGATATTTTCATTCAAAATTTCAATGTTTATTTCTCCAAAAAATATTAATAAAAAGAAATCTACGATCGCAGCCGGCTCTCTGGCACAGAGGTAGGGCATCTGCCTCGTGTTCTGGAGGTCCCGGGTTTGAGTCCCGGTTCGGGCATGGTTATTCTTCTGTGTGCTATCTGTGAGATGAGTGAATGTGCCCCCCTGTAAAAAGGGGCTGTGCAAGCGTATGTGTGTGTGTTTCATCTTCATTTGAGCTAGAAGTCAGACTTCTGCCCTCGGGTGCTCAGGGGTTCATACCCTCAGAAGCTACTGCACCCCTCTTTCCGCGGTAAAAAGCGGAAACGACATCATCACCATCATCTACGATCGCAAATTTCACATTATTATATGAGAACCTTTTTAATTTTTAAGGGATTATTTATCTTAGTTAATTTAAGTCACTAACCAGTTTAAATCTGAAACAATCGCGAGATTTCTCACTTTCTAATGATATTTTTTAATACTTCATTTTCAATATTTCTAGCTTTCAAAAAAAATATTCTAGAACACATCCGCTTTTGAGATGAAATAACAGTTCTGATGTCATCATTCTACGTCAACTGTTTAAAAAAAGCATATGTTGTCAAAGAAGTATACGTGATAATAAAACAAGATTAAAATGAAATCTGCTATGTATATTTCAATGTATCGTGTCAAAACACAATCACTTGAACGGCCAAGCACCAAGTGCTCTTGCAAGTTAAATTATATCTTTATTCATTTTAATTGTTTCATTGAATGGGTCATTTTAGTATTGCAAACGATCCAAAACACTTTGTCTCGCCTTTATTGTTTCAAAAATATAACACATTTTATATTTATTTTATTTCATATAATCAAGTAATCAATGACATATTTCTAGGTTTTATTTGTTGTAGTGATTATTTTTTTTAAACCAGAGCTTTTGTAATGCAATGGCAACGAGTTATTAAAAGCTGATTTTCTGAAAAGCTCGTGCAGATAATAAAAATTCAATTTTTTGACAAAGGATTTTTGTTGATGTAACAAACCTCATTTCCAAACCAACATCATGTACCAACAAACTGGTAACAGCAGGTCACCCTTTTAAAAACGCATCTGCTTTCAAAGAAGCTGATAATAATAATACAATACTACTATATATATATATATATATATATATATATATATATATATATATATATATATATACTAATAAAAGATATTGATGCATATTGAATTTTATGCTTCATTAATTGCCTACGCAATTTTGAGCTTCAATTAGTTGTCGCTTTCAACTATCCAAAACCCTAACGAAAACAACATAATGTCCTCAACATTATAAAACTTGAAGTGTGGAAGTTTCTGTAGAAATATTTATCAAGTCGCATTGAATTAGATTTTTTCTTACTTCTACTTGTTGTAATGAATTTTGCAAAGGTCTCTTCTAATTTAGTAGATTTTCTTTGATTCAAAATTAAATGAAATTTAACAGTATTTTCATTTATTATGTAATAGACTTAATTACTTGAATGGAACAAAATTTCAGTTGAAAAATGTGTAATAATAATTCCTTGATTGCAGTATGAAGGCATTTTATTTAGTACCAGATTAAAAAATCATTTTTATGTCTAGAAAAATAATTAACTTGAACAATAGTAATGAATTTTTTATTTAAAGATTGATAGTACTTGAAAAATATTTTGGTTTGTTGCTATTTCACAATTTAAAAAATATTTACTAAATTTAAAATATTCATATATTTTTGTGGGATATGGAATAATCAGTGTCATTTGAATATTCCTATTTCCGTAAAATTATTTCTCATCCTCCTTCTTTAATTATGAATTCTGAAATTAATGAACTTACTTCCTTAAATTTCAACATCTTGACATTTTCCTTAGGCTTAAAGTAGAGATTTCGGACAAATGGACTCAGATACTCGGGTTTCACATCAGGTACAGAAATTAAATAACCTTTGCAAGAATAAAAAAAGGTTAAAATGAAATCCGCTATGCATATTTCAATGTATCATGTCAGAACATCATTTCTTGAACGGCCAAGCACCACGTACTCGTGCGAGTTAAATCATATTTTTATTCATTTTAACTGTTTCATCGAATGAGTCACTTTAGTATTTCAAGAGATCCAAAAAACTTTGTCTCTCATTGATTGTTAAAAAAAATATCACATTTCCTATTTATTTCATTTCATATAATCAAGTGCTCAAAATGACATTTTTCTATTTTTTATTAGCTGTAGTCATGAACTTAAATCTTTTTCTGAAATCAGAGCTTTTATAAATGCGATATCGAAATCTGATTTGTTTGGAGGCTCGTGCAGATAATAAAATTTCAATTTTTCGCCTACGAATTTTTGTTGACGCCAAAAATCTGATCTCGAAAGCAACATCATGTTCTGACATGATTATAAATTCGTGCTATAACATTATTCAAATGTCTTTGCTAAAGAATAATAAAAAGAAATCCATATAATTATGATAAAAAAAATTGCTATTATATAGGCTACTGTAAACGTTACATTTTATATTTCAAGTAAAAAGTTTATTTCGCAGTATATTTTGATGCACATTATATATAAAAAATATTTTTTTAGAAACTAAATACTCAATGATGATTACATTTGGTTTTTTTAAAATATATTTAAAAATAGTGCTTTTAATTTCACTATTATCTTATTCATTAAAACATTTGTAATAAATTATTCATAAGAAAATTATTAAAACTTTACTAAAAATTCTTATCCAAAATTTATAGGGGAAAAAGACCGGAAAATTCTTAAGTCAATAAATTTTAATAAGATTAATATTTTGCTCAAATATAACTACCAATTAAAATTAAAAATACAGTATAAAAATAGACTTTTAAAACTTATAAACCAACAATTCAACTCGCATCTAATACAAAATAAGCTAAAGGTCGAGCTGATAATTCATTCATTGGCATTACCTAATTGCCTTAAACAATTAGTGCAGAGCCATTTGGAGCTAAACAATCAACAGTGAAAACTACACGAGTAACAAATTTGCTACTTCCAAACATTTCTATCTTCTATTTTATGTTCTGTACTGTGTTTTGAAATTAATAGTATAAAACTGTCATAGTGTAAAGCGATGTTAAATATTGATCATACTAGACAATGCAATGAAGAAATGTTGTTCTTTCTGTAATTGATCTCAGTAAAACTCTTCAAGTAAATTATACGTAAAACAATATGCAAGTAATCTGTAAAATCTTTAGAAAAACTATAAAAACAGCAAATACATTACTAAACTTAATTTCTAACTTCTATTTTATGTTCAGAAATTGATATGATTGAAGAAGTCTGCAATATTTCCAGGAAAAACTATAAGAACAGCCAGCACATTACTAAACAAAATTTCTCTCTTCTATTTTATATTCAGCAATTGATCTCAGTGAAGAAATCTGCAATATCTCCAGGAAAAGCTATAAGAACAGCCAGCACATTACTAATCAAAATTTCTATCTTCTATTTTATGTTCAGCAATTGATCTCACCGAAGAAATCGGCAAAATTTGCCTGGAAAGTTATAAGAGCAGAAAATGCTTGATTACCAAATACTTCTCTCTTCTATTTTATGTTCTGCAATCGATCTTAGAATAAATCTTCATTGAAGTACTCTGTAAAATCTTCATTTCAAACTACATGCACAGCAAATAGGTTGTTACCAAACATTCCTATCTTTTATTTTATCTTTTGTACCGTGTTTTGAAATAAATGTTATAACGTTGTCATAGTTTAAAGCAATCTTAAACATTGTTTTACAAGGCCAATGGAATATAGCAATATTGTTCTTTTTGTCACTTACCTGTAATATTGGGAATTAAAAATACACTTACTAAAAATATAGCTAGCTATGTAACCAACAATTATGACTATGATGAGGGTAAATGAAGTTAACCACATGTATGACCACTTGTAAACTGGAAAGATGTATCTGGAAACAAAAATAAAGTTATATTTAGTGCATTATTTCATACTTAAAATAGCTGAAAAACGAATAAAGGCATTTATTATTTTGATATAAAGCAAATATACCAAAAATAATTTAATATTTAAATTAAATCAATCAAAATAAAATAAAATATTGCACCAAAGATTTTTATTAATCTTATATATGGTGAAAGAGAATTCATGGGAAGAAATTTTTAAGAGTTAAAAAGCAAACACAACTAAGTATTTATCATATAAGAAAAAATAACTACTGGATTTGTCAAAAAAATTGAAATAAGAGATTTTGATGAATCGTCAATTTTATACCTCTATGAGTTTTAAAAACACATTTTTAGAATTATATCTGTGAACCCGATAACTCAAAACCGTTTTGAGAAATATGGATGAAATTTGGTAATATTCCAATACTCCCAAGTTTTAGATTTCTATCATGTTCTGCAATTCAACGTTCTTTTTTTCAAGATCAAATTCCAAAAAAAATGTGGGTTTTTTTCGATCCATGGATGTCTAAAATGCGGATATTAATCAAAATCTTGAGATTTTAATTTTTGAAGAATATTATCCTTCATATACGAAAAAGTGAAAAAAATACAGTTATTTAAATAAATAAAATTTTCATGTGA
>JAOUZG010030345.1:3132945-3153161 GCA_026289955.1 Argiope argentata | reverse complement strand
GGTAAAGAAAGCAGATATTTTAGCAAAGTAAAAGTATGGTAAAGAAAACAGATTTTAATATTAATAGAAAATCATGAGTGAATACGATGTATTACTACATTTTTTTTATTACCGAGTCTAGATATTTTTTTATGAATGTAGTGTTTTAATTGGATTTAAAGTGCGATCTTTGGAGATTAATTGTTAGTCTGCTGTTAATGCACGAGAAAATCGATAGATATGCTACATTTTTTTTTGACTGATTGAAATTAGAATTTGACACATACAGAACTATAATCACAAAAACTAGGCTTGTTTTCTCATAAATTAAGAACAAATAAGTATTGAAGAAAATGATTCAATTGAAGGTAAAGGCACGATTATATTTGATATTAATAGGAGATGAAATAGATGTTAATTTAAAAAAATCTCAATATCGTTTATATGTGAAATTTTTTTATGTTCATGCAACTGTGGTAATTGAGAAAGATAACTGCTATGCTGGTGTTACTACAGCGAGAATATTTATTTCCCTTTGAATGTTATAGCAAATAAAATACAGTTTTTTCAAAAAAAATATTTTTGATAAAATTAGGTGCGAAAATTACATTTGATAATTAATATACATTTGAGATTTTCTTAAACAAATAAGACATGTTCGTCTTTCTCATACAATAATTTCTCATTCTTCGTCATTCTTCAAAATAAGTATTAGGAAAGGATTTACCCAGAAGTTTAGCCACAAAAGTCATCCAAATATCACTAATCTGACAGGGACAGTAAGGCTTAATGAAATCCTCGACGGTGATACCTGCCAGTGAATTGACAGTGGAGGACAAAGTTCCAAGTGACGCACTGAATATTCCGGCAATGCACAGACCAGTCAGACCAGGAATGCTGCCAAATATTTTTAGCATAGCAAAAGGGAAAATCTGAAAGACACAATAGTGTTGATTTAGATGAAAGATTTTGAGTACATAGTTTAAATATATTCTTTACTAATCTGGAAAGAAAAGATGCAATTTTTGCAGTCTTCCTTCAAAATTGTGTTACTTATTTTCTATGGAACTAATGTTTATTTTCTACGGACTTTTCATTACCTGTCCTTGCATAGGAATTCCAGATAATAATTAAAAAATATTTTTATTTATTTATTTATTGCTAACACTAAAAATAGTCAAGCCTATCTCAAAAATTTAAGGAAATCACCCCCTTTTATTGTTAAAGAATTGCTTTACAATGCAGGTGAGTGCCGTATTATTAACGCATTTATACTTTTATATAAAGGAATAATATGTAGATTACGCAGAACATATTTTAAATGAAATATGCCCCCAAGGAGCACCTCGAAATTAGGATGAGATGCTTCCGGCGTGGTGGATGGATCTCGCTACCCTGGTGGGTACACTAATAGGCGAAGGCGATCTCCTACCATCCATGATGGGACATATTTCCTACGGGAAGAGTTGTATTGTGGCCGGTGATGGCCATTAGGGCTCGACCTTTGTTCCCGCCAGTGTTGCTGTAACAGTGGTCCAGTCATTCAGGTTTAGGGCTTAATCCGTGTGCCTTCGTGGAGAGTCGGATAGCCTTGTATGATCTTATTCAAATATGTTGTTGTTACTTGTGGCACTTACCATGGACAAGCCCCCTGCTTATACAGCAGCAGATTTAAGCCGAAAGAAGCGTCTCTTGTTTTTTTGAAGTAGCGCCAACTAGGGCCAAGAATACGACTTAGATACACACTCACCACTCCCAGAACAGGAGGAAGACGCGCTACCTTTTTTTCAGAAAGCCGACATTCAAATATGTTTGCAATAAGATAAAAAACTTGTTTAGAAAAGCAGGTAAATTTCCATTATTTGTTATGTAACTTGAATATCTTTCCAATCTCAAATTTCAAGATTTATTAGGTAACTACTATAAAGACAAAGGCCAATTGAAAAAAATCTCTAAAGGCAATAGCCAATTGAAAAAAAAATTTCTCTAAAAAAGCCATTTGAAAAAAAATTATAAAGACAAAAGCCAATTGAAAAAATGTGTGTTGAAATAACAAAACAGGTCCTTGCTCTTACGGGGTATGGTAAAGCTATTCAAATTGGTTCAAAATCGCACTTGGAGCTTGAGGCCGATGGGCAACGAATTAGTACTGTTGCTTTCACCGACTATACTTAGCAATTCTGGAGTAATCTGAAGTGAACCGACTTTCCATAAAACATCATTGATATCCGCATTTTGTTACATTTACTTCCCTCTATCACATTTGATTTTCGTGCAAAATAAAATTTCATGGAAATGAATGGAGATATGAATCGGACAGTGACAATGAAATTACATCCATTTAAATATTTTATGTGTTATTGATTTGATTTTTTGAGAATTGAAAATGATAAATAAATTATTAAAATTTAAATTAAAATATGTTTTGATCAAAAATAAATTTTATGACTAATAACATCTCTTTATACTCCATGTTAAAAATTATTAAAAATAGATTGATTTAAAATTTTATGAACAACTTTCTCAAATACATTTCTTAGAATGTAATGTAAAATGATTTATACTGCCTGAATATTTTTGACGTTGTTGTGATCAGGATTTTGTAAATAAAACTTTGGGGGAAAATGTGATAGTAATTGCTCAGTTGTTATTTTAATAAAATTTTGTTTTAAATTCTATTGCATTTTCCAGTCTCAAGTATATAATTTACTCATACGTAAATTTTCTTTCTCAATTAATACAAAATTTGAGCTCCAACATACATGTAATGTTTAAAAAAATTCCACAAAAACAACATTAATAAAGAATTTTTGTAAAATTTTAATAATCAATGCAGATAAGTAGATTTTTATTACCGATACAAACAATTTTTAAAAAAATGTATTTAACTTTTTCTATATATATTCTGAGCAAAATTGTTCAACATGCTCGGATATCTTAAATTGAATAATATACACAAAAAATAATTGCAGTTACTTCTGCGATTTCGAACAATATTTGAATTTTCAAGATAATTGTGGTACGTCTAATCTGCTTCTACAAAATATTTTTATATATTAAATGCATACATGTAATCTAAAAAACAAGTTAATGACAGATGAAATGAATTCGTTGATCTACAAAATCCATACTTGGATGACATTTGATTTGTGTGTGTGTGTGTGTGTGTAAAATTTTGATTTTGTTTTGTAAAAGATTTTGTTGAATGAATAATTTGGAAAAAAACTTATTTTTACAGTTTTTTTTATTTTGTTAACATGTGTTTTATAATAAATAGTGTTTTAGTGAAACGCGGTTTACTCGAAGTTGAATCGACTTACAATGAAAATTTGATTTTTCAAAACTTCGAATGATGTACTATATTCGCATAATATTAGTTATATTGGATATTGCAGTGTAATATTGGTAACATCTGTTGTTGTTCTCGTTTTTGTATTCAAGGGATAGTTAATATTGAAGGGATAAAAACATGATTAGCAGTCTTTGAATTCTTTCGAAAGTCTTCATTATTGTCTCCACTGATTATAGTGAGTCGGGACTAGAAAGGGTCCCGGTTAATATGTCTCTTAACTGGGACCAATCCTAATTTGCTGATGTTTGCGGTGTCTGCTGGGCACATGTGTATGTGAATGGGCGTAATCTGGAGTCTGGTACAATGTTCGCATGGGGCGTGCGATCTTGTGATGTCCGGTTGCATTTTTATAAACCGAGAATGATCCGTTTTAAGTCTGGCAATTGTTGATGAAATGTTTCTGGGGCAATCATATTCAGTAAATAGGTGTTGCTAAAATGGCAGGGTAGTTAACCTGTGCCTAACCACTGCATTTGCGAGTGTCATAGTGGTACATATTTGGTCAAGGCTTCTGATTCCCCTGCTAATAAGTCCACACACTCATTTCCCTCGTTATTTCACTGCAGTACTCGGTAAGTAATGGCACCTCTTTATCCATTGCAGTACGCAAGATTTATCCTCAATTTCTAATTATGACATTCTCATGACATGGGAAATGAGTTGATATTTGCTTTTCTTTCTAAAAGTAATGTCAACAGATTTTACTAAACTAAAGAGTAGTTATTCTTTACTTTCCTTGTTAGTTTTCTTGCACTATACATTTCCATGACAGTATTAGCATAGCGACTGATTAAAATTGAAAAGAAAATTTGAAATTATATTAAAAATCTGGTACTAAAACAAGTGTGGTATCGTCTTGTTCCACTTTACAACGGAAGTAGAGGTGCAGTAGCCTGAGGGTAAGTCATAGATAGACTCTCCAACCCACCAGGAAAGCACACGGATTAAACATAAAGCTGAATAATCGAACCGCCGTAACAGCAACACAGGCGGGAACGGTACAACCATTCCCGTTGGAAGTACGTCCCGTCATCGATGGGAGTTGTCCAATCCAAACTTATTAGTGTACCCATCAAGGGTGGTGAGATCCAACCACCATACCGGAAGCATATCAACCCTAATTACGAGGTTCCCCCATGGGAGATAGCTTCTTAGGGTATGAAATCCTGATCATCCCATGTTAGAAGTCTGACTTCCAGCTCACACACATAACACCCCAGTGGTATTACTCACGACATGGAGGACTATGTAACAACGAATGATTTAATGTGAACCAGCCACCACACACACATGGAGAGCTTTCGGTAGGGATCCCTGAACACCTGAGGGCAGAAGTCTGACTTCTAGCTCACACACGTCACAAACCCGTTTTACGGAGCGGACTTCATTCAACCACAAATCGTAATTTAGATCTAGGACAGAGAACTATCTCTTCTACCCAAGTATTCTCACTGGTATTACTCTGTATATGGATAACTCTGGGCTATGAAAGATTTAACGAGCGCCAATCACCACACACCGAAAGTCTTCGGTGTGTGGTGGTTCGGGGGTTCGGTTGGCGGGTTCGAACTCACAGCCCAAGGGATGCGAATCCAACATTTTACCAACCAAGTTATCCCGGCACATTTCAATTGGATAGTTACTCTATCCAATTGAAATCGCCACAATCTAAGAGAGTTGTGCGCCAGCCACCTCCCACACAACTGAAAAAATTAACATTTCATAAACAGAATAATAAAGAGGCATCTAGGAAAAATCAATTTTCGTTTTTCTAGTGTAAGGGCGTCAGGGGATTTAAAAAAAAAAAACTGGAACCTTACTTGATCGGGTGAGCTCAGCTTTACATTCTCGTCTTCCATCGGATCGCAGTCATGAAATAAGGCAAACACAGCTACACCATCCCAGACGGTAAACACTCGGAATAGTAACATGAGGGGGAGGCTCAAAAATAAGGCTCTAGGATAAAAGAAATCGATATTTTAACATAAAATACGAGAAAAAAATACAGTTTATTTATAATCTTTTACATTTCATTATGCTAAAGGAAAATACCAATGAAACACTGCGGAATGAAAGATATTTTTCAAAATATGCTGTACCGTAAGATCAAATCTGTATGTGAAAGTGTTATTATAACAAGTCACATAAACAGTTTTCTAACAATAAATTCCTACTTAGGTTATCAGGAAAACTTTTATTTTAGTTCCTTTCCCTTAAATAATTACAATTGGTGATGCTCTCGTGTTTCGCTTTACAACGGAAGGAGGGGCGCATTAGCTTCTGTGGGTGTAGATCCCTGATCACCCGAGGGAAGAAGTCTGATTTCTAGCTCGCATATGTCAAAAATCCTTTTTAAGAGTCGGACTTCATTCATGCATTTCATTCATTCATCCACAGATCGTAATTTAGATCTGAAAGAAGAGAACGATCAACTCTGATCCAGTAGCCCTAGTTTTATTACTTTTCTCATGGAGAACTTTGTAACCACAACAAATTTAACGTCCGCCACACACGGATAATTATCGACTGTCAGATTCGAACCCACAGCCTAAAGGATGCAAATCCAGTGCCCAACCAACCAGGCTATCCATTGTTGTGAATGTTTGTAAGAAAAAATTAGCAACAAAAGATACTGATGATGAAATATATTTTAGGAATATCGGTATAAAGAAAATTATACCAAAATTGAGATTGATGCGCGAAAAATTGATAATACAATTTTTTTTTTCAATCTTTGAATGACCAAAAAAAGATTAAAATGAAATCTGCTATGCACATTTCAATGTATCATATCAGAACATCATTTCTTGAACGGCCAAGCATCACGTGCTCGTGCAAGTTAAGTTATATTTCTAATCATTTTAATTGTTTCATTGAATGAGTCATTTTAGTATTGCAAAATGATCAAAGCAGAATTGTCTCGCATTTATTGTATGAAAAAATATATCACATTTTCTATTTATTTCCATTCATATAATCAAGTGGGCAAAATGATATTTTTCTAGCTTTATTTGCTGTAGTCGTTAATTTATTTTTTTTAAATCGGAAGTTTTTGTAAATGAGATGGCAACGCGTAATTAGAAGCTCATTTTTTGAGAAACTCCGGCAGATAATAAAATTTCAATTTTTCGGCTAAGGAGTTTTGTTGACATCACAACCTCATTCCCAAAATAACATCATGTTCTGACATGATAATAATACCCTTTCGGAAATAAACAGTATCCAGAAAGTAATCCACAGAATTATTTTAAAAATCAATATCAGGTAACAATTTCTTTCTACTGATTTTTACCTTTGTATATAAGATATTGAAATTTTTTTACTTCCAACGTTTTTTGAATATATAAATTGCAGTATCTTTTATATTGTATGTGAGATTTGATTTAATTCCGACCATTAATTTTAGCAGCAGATATGTTTTAAAAGGCAGCATTATTAAATCTCCCCATTATCTCATGAAGTATGTATTTTTTTTAACAAAAGTATAAATTTACTGCATAGTAAAAGTTTAAAATGCTGGTATATTCAGGAATTCAAAATAAGATTTCATTCAAAATTGTATATTTTACTGAATTTTATAAAGAAATTTTAACAAAGGGATTTGTTCCAGATTAGAAATTTTATTTGTTAAATAATCCATATTTTTATGCAATTAAACTTATATAGTTTCTAAAAAATCTCTAAATTTATATTTATTATTTTATATACAGAAGGAGGGAGTGTAAAACTAAGATGGAATATAAATTATTCAAAAATATAGTAAATAAATTGTTCAAAAAGTATTAATTATTCATCTTTCAAAAATGATTTATTTCTTCGTTTGATTCCTTCTTATATTAGAATTCAGTTGTAGTTATGTCTAGTAACTACAATACGGTGATTCTTAAAGTACAAAACACGTATGATAAACTTATTGTATTCAAAACTACAAAGGATCAATAAAACGTGATGCTTATTATACGTCTTTAGACGTTAGTTTTCTTTATGGCATTTGTATTCAGAATTTTTTCGTTAACAAAAAGTGAAAACAAAGCTATAGAAGAAAAACTAATAAGGATAATTTTTTTAAACATAATTGCAGCATTTTATCAAGAAATTCATAAGAAAGATGTAAGTTTCCTTATCCAGCTAACGTCTTATTAATGCATGTACATTTCCATTTCTATTGGCCATGCTGAATATCCGAAGCTGCACTTGATTTCCTCAGCAATAAAAAATGACTATTTGTATTCTAATACTTCTTATTCTATTCAAGGATTATAAACATATATTATATTCAATGCAATTCAATAGATTAACATTGCACGATAATCGAAAAAAAAAAAGATTGCTGATAAATTCTTATAAGCACGTTTCTATCAATAAGAATTCATGGACAGAAAAATAATTCTATCGCAAAGTGCTATGCTTTGATTCCAGATGTTATCATTTGGTTGATCGAAATATGCATATGTATATTTAATACCCATCGACTTCAGACATTATTGGCAACGAATCAAATAAAATGTTAGGAAAAAGTAAAGCATAAATGCTAATAGAAAATTCAGTTTTAATTCCTTTTTTTTTTTTTTTTCAAAAATTGACCAATGTGATAATATTTGAAATCAAAGCACAGCACTTTTAGAATAGTGGAATTTATTCGATGTTCAAAATTTGATTGGCAGAAAAATATTAAAAGGGTTTTTTATACGTCTTTTTTTTTTTAATTTTTCAGTGGACTCGGTACCTCAAAATTTCGGAAAATCGACGAAAATGTCGATTTTCTGATTTTTAGTGAATAATGTTCCTTGAACCTTTGACTTGTTAATCTGAAAATTTTAAAACAATTCGACAAGTATTTAATGAGATATGGAACTATTTTGTCTAACGCGATATCAGTTGGCACGCCCATTTCCTGTGTTTACATCAGACATATTTCATATGCGAGTAGCCAAGCCAAGCCAAGCCCCCCTTTTTTCCATGAAATAAAAACAGGCAAAGTTTGAAAAAGTAACAGTAAATCCTTGTTTAGTTATAGTTTTACCGCTTTCGTTGAGGGTTTTGATTGAATTTTCTTTGGTTATATTATCACTTTGAAAGCAAAACTGTCTTTTTCAAGACTGCTGAATTTATTATTTGTTTACCTGCTTTTTAATTGGATTCGAAAATGCCTCGCAGTAAAAGGAAATCTTATTCTCTTGATTTGAATAATAATAATACATCATATTACCTTACTTATAAATTTTTTGTACATTTTTTGGTCATTTTCAAATATGTCGTTACTTATGTTAATTATGCTTTGATTATTAGATCTATATGTCAACAGATCAAATTAACAGAAAAAATTTATAGAATTATGTTTGAATGATAACATATTATTTAAAATATTATTTATTTATATAAACTATTTCATAGTGAAAAAAATTTTACATACGTTTTTTATGGCATGAATTGTCTAGAAAATTTACCTACTTCAAAATGGCTGAATTCATTTAAATTTTAATTAAATGGTCTTGAATTGTTACTGTATAGTATTTCTTATATAATAAACAGAATTACAGATCATTTTATAAATATTTTTACTAAAAAATTTATTGTATTAAAAAAAGTGATCATTTTATAAATTTTTCCTTAATTTTTTTTATAATTCCTATATATGGTAATGGCCATTAATAAATATGATAATAATGTATATTAATAAAATGTGTATCTTAACACTTACAAATGCCATATAATTTTTCTGAAAAAAAATCTAACTTCAAATGAGCTGCTTTTATTATAATTTTATTGTGTTAAAAACTTTAAAGCTGTTTTTCTCAGTTTGCCTTTTTTCAAAATTTTGTCTACTACAAAATGCTAAAAGTCAATCACATTTTATTGTAATTGCATGAATTTTTTTCTGCTCACTCTTAAATCTATGCTTAAAAGAATAAAGGATCGATTTGTTAAAATTTTTATTAGATTTTTTTCTAAAAATGTTCAAAGTGAAAAAATCTGATATTTTCCAAAAAGTTTCACAAAATTTTGTAAAACATTTTTTTCTCACAAACTAATATAGATATCAAAAAACGGATCCCTATTTTTGTTACATGCATTATGAGGTCCCCCTCAAAAAAATTTGAGGAAAATATTTCGAAAATTGCAGAAGAAGAAGCATTTTTAAAAAATGCTCAATTTTTTAGAAAAAGTTAAAAAATTTAAATTTAAAACTTTTGAATTTCAAAAATATTTTATAAATTTCGTTTTATACGCAATTGACATCTATCTATCATAAAATTTAATAATTTTATTAAAAATTGTGGAAAAGAATTTTTTTGGTGCCGAGTCCCCTTAATAAACAAGACGAATTTGAATAAAGAAATCAAATGTCTATAGGCCCACTAAACATATTTACCAGAGACTATTGGCAAATAAAATGCTAGGAAAAGGGAAAGCATGAATGCTAATACAAAATCCGGTTTTAATTGCTTTTTTTCGAAAATCGACCATTATAATAAGATTTGAAAGAAAAGTACAACATTTTTAGAATAATAAATATTTTCTGTCTACAAAATTTGAAAAATATTTAGAGGGATGTTTTTATACGTCTTTTTTTTTCTTTTTAATAAACTAGAAGAATTCGAAAAAGAAGGCAAATTTCGATATGTCCACTAAACATATTTACCGGAAGTTTCTTACCTTGATACATATATTTAAAGTGGAAATCCTAAGATTTTGTAAAAATAAAAAAATAATGATAGTTAAACATTTTTTAAATCTATGATTTTAAGAAATTTTCTCCAACTGTAATTAAGCTATCCTAAGAGCAGCTCGACGGTAATTCTAATAAAAGTTAAACGTTTAATTTTATAAACACGCCAATTCCCCAAGTGTGTGAAACTCCATTAATACATTAAAAAAAGAAGAAAAATTAATAATAAAATCTCAACAATTACAGAAATTTTTATTCCAATAGAATTATTTCATCTTCAACAATTTTATTTGCACTTGAAACATATTTGGATGCATTTATTTCTCCTTATTTATAACCAGTTTTTCATTCTTAAAAAACTAATAAAAACTTAAGCAATCACTATCATAACGGGGAATCTGAAAAAGCCTCAATAGTATAAAATTGCATCTTGAAATTCATATGAAATGAAGATATAGCGAGAAAAAACATTCAAATTAATAAAAAATAAAACGTTTTGACGTGAAGTATGCTCTATGAAAGACTCAACAGTCTAAGAAAACGAGCATAGGAAAATCACCATACAATTACCTAAGTAACAAATGTATAGTAATGGTCCTCAGCAGAAGAAAAAATTGGACTATAAAGAAATTAAATTTTTATCAGCCATTTTTGATATATATAATTTAATAAAGTAATACTAAGCAGATTTTCAAAAACTGCATCTTCAGCTTTATCTAATAACTGAAGTAACTAATTAGATATATAATCTAAAATATATGTAAGAAACTACTTTTTCTGCATAGTACGTTTCTTAGTAAGGAAGTTAGTTTATAACAAAGGTTGAATTGATGCTACCCCCCCCCCAACCTTAATAACTTTTGGGGCAAAAAGAAAAAAGATTTTAGAGCATTAAAGAACTTTTACGATACTACTTTTTCTCTTGAAGTTCTTTGTACCCTAACAAAAACTATAAAAATTGAGGATCACTAAAAAAAGATGATGGCCTGAGAAAAGTCAGTAATTGAGTGAAGAATATCAGTTTGACAGACTCGGTCAATGTAAGGATGGACATTGCTACAGCCCACAGTCGGCCACAACAAATCCTGTCAATATTGCTACGTTCAGTGGTGGTGGGGTGGTCGGCTGTACAGAGGATGTAGTTGAGTGAAGTCTCTCTTGCAAATTCTATCTGAGCTTTTTGTACAATTATAGTAGTTTATTTCCCAAATGCTATTTGTGTACTGTAAGCTCTATTCTTGTGTATAATTTCGCTGTGTTTTATTACCAACACAAAAGTGTAGAATAAAATGTCTTTTTGCCATTTTAAACTGTTTGGCCATTTTCTTATTATACCTAGTGGATTTGGACTTTCCATAACAATAAAATACCAGGTACTCTAAGAGTAAAGGTTCTTTAATGTTATTGCGTTTGAACGAAGCTTAATTAGACAAATCAAGTCGACAAGAAGAAAAACCGATAAATATACGACACACAACAGAATCAAAGTATTAACCAATTATCATCCATTTATCAGCTATAAAAATTATATGACTTATAAGGTAACTTATTTCAAAATATATTTTGTTAAGGATTTCAAAATATTATGAAATTTACTACCAAAACAAATAAATAATTATTAACTTCTTAATTTATATGACTCATTCTGAAAAAGTATTTTGCAATACTTACATTTGTGCTTTGTGTAAATTTCCGATACTCAAAAACCTCTGAATTTGTGACTGATTTGTACCGAAAGTAGCCAGGTAATAAACAAGTCCATTTGCGATGCCATTCCAAAATGTGTAACGCTTTGTCAGATCACCAGACAAGCTGAAAAATCAGATTTACATAAGCTTACCTAGATTTGAAAACACAGTATTGACATTTAAATAGAATGAACAATAGTTTTTTTCCACATAGGGTAAAATATTTTTTATTACAATGTATACATCTTACAATGATCTTTTTTGCTCAACTTTCAAATGTCTGTCAGCTTAAATTCAATTTTTAGTGTTTGTAGTTTTTTTAAAGCATTGCAATTTCTTTGTTAATTTTATATGACAAAATGTCATGATTTTGTTTTTAAAATTTTTAATATTCACCAAGTTTTATCCTTATTTAAATCACGTTAATATTTTAAAAGAACCTAATGCATTTCCCTTCTAAGTAAAGTTTTACATTTTTATAGTAATATGATTTTATATTTTCTTTTGAGAAGCATAATTGGCTTCATGATTATTGGAAGCCTAATTATAATTCTGCCATTACACCATGAGTTTTAAATTCTAATTGTTCCAAAATTTGAAAATCAGAAATAAAAATTAAATCATTTTAAACTGATATTTTTTTTCAAAAAATGTTTTATGTATACAAAATAAGTATACATTAAATTTAATGTGACTTTGTCTCTACTAGACATAAAGATCTTTTATAAAAATGGCTTTTCAAAATTTAACAAGCTGAAATTAATATGACACACAAATGAAATCGTTGCTGAAAATGATGGATATTGATTTTTTTGGAAATACACTTTATATATTTTGGTTGTGGAAATAGAAATCCATTATTATTTTACAGGCATCTACCGAGGAAATAAGGAATTTCTTTCCATATGAAATTCTTGAAAAAAAATGAAAAAATAAATCCATCATTTTCACGGTAGATGGCTGTAAAAAAATAATGGATTTCTTTTTCCCCAACCTAATGTACAAAACAGATATACAGCGAGTTATATGTAATTACATTGATGTATTGACTATAGTAGACAAAGATTATTAAGAGTACAATCATTTTAAATAAATGCGTTTGAAAATGAAAACATACAAACCTAATCTTGAAGTATTTATCATAATTAAAATTTCAAACAGTAATTCCAATAACAATACATTTCTAATTGATTCAGTGAAAAACCATGATTTGCACCAACACGCATATAATAAGGATGCTTTAAAATGGAGGTTTAAGTTATAGAAAATATATTCTGGGAATAACCGAAAGCATTACAAAGGAAACACCATAAACCTGCCAATACTCAACGTGACTATCATCACACAAAACAACACTTGACACTCCGAAAAGGACGAGAAACAAGAAAGCAGGGAGTATGGGAAGAAAAATCTATTCACCATTGTTTGGGACAGTTTATTTCAATCTATTCATAGAGTTTTGTTTCGTATTTTTTAATTTTCAATTAATTTTGTAGAATTAAAAGACGAATATAAGATAAATATAAAACACACTCGGCGAATAAACATGTAGTACCAAAAAAAGCGTAAATAAAAAAAAAATTCCAAACGTAACTATCTATACCGAAAAAAACTGAGTATATGAAAATTGCTTATGGTTATTCAGCGTATAAGCAAAAATATTTTACTAATTAAAAACAAGAACATACTTCAACATCAGTTTAGTGAAATAGTAATAATAATTTATGAATATGAATATCCAATCTGTTTATATCTATCTATATTAGTTTTATATCCCAGGGTTTCAATTATTTTTGCCTCTCATTTATTTCTGAAATGGCTGAATGAAAATGTCCTTACTCAAAGAAAATAAGACGACCTCCATCATTAGAAATACTGAAAGCCTCTTTGAAACCTTTCATTATTGATATTTTTACGATAACAGCAATCATGGCCGTGTACATTAGAAGGGCTTGGAAAACGATAGTCCATAAAACTGCTTTCAGGCCACCCTGTGGAAAAATGGAGAGAAAATATATTACAAGAAAATGAATTTCAGTTATTTTTAAGATTGGACTTAGATTCATTTTTTTTAACTAAGAAGATATTATCTATGCATTCATATGCCTGGCGTTTAAATTTTAAAAATCAAAATTCTTTACTAATATTTTTGTCTTTTCAAGCTGTTCTCTTATAATGAAAAGATAGGCTGAATTTGTGTCTCAAAGTTTTTCCCGTCTCACATTTTTCAGATTAGTGGAAATCCATTGGTTCCCTACGATCTACTTCAGCGTCTTTTCAACGCCATCCAGTTATCTATCTGATCAGTGCTCTTCCTCTTCACCAATTTCTATCTATCCTTGAGAAATTCAGTTTTTAGTTGGAAATACAATATCCTATCTGGATATATAATGCATTCGTCTATTGCAAAATGCTTTTGCTATTTTGACATAGTTAGGTTTATAGCGATTGAAGGTCGCGGTTCGAACCTGCCAAGCTAGGGCCAGTAGTCGAGTTACATAGCCACTATACCAAAAGTCAACTTCAGTATCGTAGATGTTATCTGGCTTATAAGGCTAACACTACAGTACTCCCCCACCAGTGAGTCGGCGAAGAAGCAAACAATTTTTTATTGCTCCAAGTGTTATGGCGAGTTGCTGCTTGCTCGTCAAGTGGGTCTGACGATTTTTTTGTTTTGCTTTTAGCCTTTGTCAAGTGAGTTTGACGATTTTACTGCGGGTAGATGACGCCACGACTGTTGCGGAAAGTTGCGTTCTCAAGGTCACAAATGTAGCGATTGAAGGTCGCGGTTCGAATCTGCAACGCTTGGGACTGTAGCCGAGTAACATAGCCACTATACCAAAAGTCACCTTCAGTATCGTAGATGTTATCTGTCTTGTAAGGCTAACACTACAGGTTCATTACATGTTTTATAAATTTCATGATTATTTACAATTTTCTAAATTAATTTTCTTCTTTGGCACAAACGTTTTCCTTGAGAGCTTCCTAACTAAAGTCAAAAATAAGTTCTCTTTGTTAAATATTCAGTATTCACTCCTCTAGAATACCAATTATGTCCGGGGTCTGACTAAGAAAGGTTCATACGGGACAGTTGCCCGGGCACCAACATAAGGGGGGGGGCCTTCAAATCAAATAGAAATTTTATTTTACGTTTCCTGTTTTAATGAATGTTCTTCATTACTAAAGTAGTGAAGCAGAAGGGGCCCCAAAAAGGTTTTTGCCCAGGGCCCCAACTTAACTAAGTCGGGCCCTGATTATGTCTAATACATGATTGGTAATCTAGAGAGCTTATCAAGTTTAATAATACATAGTTAATTTTATTTTTATGCCAACTAATTTTGATTTTAATTGGTTTCTATGGTTATTAAATATCGATAAGCCATGGATAGCTTACTTTTTATCTCAAGTTTTATGTCGTTACAAATACATTATATAAGAGGGCCGGGATGGCTTGGTTCGTAGAGCGTTGGACTCATACTCCTTAGGTCACGATTTCCAAATTCACCGGCCAAAAGATTCTCCGAGTGTATGGCGACTGGAACTCGTTTAATCTGTTCGTGGTCGAAAAGTCATCCATATCAAGAGTAATATCCCTGGGGGTACTGGGTCAGAGGTGATCGTTCTCTGTTTCAGAGCTAAATTACGATCTGAGATGAATGAATGAGTTTGCATGAGTATAGTCCGCCCCCTAAAAAGGGTTGTTACGTGAGTGAAGCTAAGTCGTACTCTTGGTCCTAAATGGCGCTACTTGTAAAACAAAGAGACGCATTTCTTAGGCTTAAAATATGCTTATCGTATGAGTGGAGGCTTGTCCATGGAAAGTGCCATTAGTCACAGCAACACATTATATAAAGACTTAATAACGATTATTGTTCTTGAAGCTGTCGCGGAAACTACATGAAAAAAATTGACAAGATTTCAAGGGCCAGAATTGAAGTCAGTCCTTCTAGAACCTAGAAACTTGAGCAGTTGAGTTAAGTTCAAACAAGAATGTTGAACTGGTTCTTCCACTACGCTTTGTGCTATTATAAGAGACTTATATTCTTCAGAAGTTGAAGCTTCTTTCACTCCAACATGGCATTCACTTCCTGTTGATCCCTTCTCATGCGAATGTATTTTGTTACGAAATAGCAGACAGGCGTACAAAGAAATAACACAGCCTAGTGTCTTCATCTTCTGCTGACCTCCCATATTCAGAACTCGTCTCTGTGACGAAATTCTTAAATAAGAAGAATTGGATGGTACCCCATACTTATGATTTGTATAGAGCCAATAATCTTGGCCAGTCCTTATTTTTCTCTCTTATGACAGAAAAAAGAAAACTTGCCTTTTAGGCCTTGCTAATATACCTTGCTAATGTCTTTTCTATTCTCAGGGTGAAAAATCTCACCCTCTTTGCCCGAAATGCCGCCAACATCGGGCCTCTGCTGAACAATATTGTCCCGAAGACTCAATTAAAGACACGGACAGTTGGAAACAATTGCGTTTATTGGCACCAAGCAACCCTCTGGAGAACAGAATGAAGAACTGAGACGAACTCAGCTTTTATACATCTGGAGAACATTCGAGAATCAGCTCGCTCGAATGGTAAAGAATGTTCTAGAATCTTCTTGATTTTAGAGAAATAGTAAGAACAATTTTAAATTAAAATTCCAGTCTTTGGATAAAATGTGCTGGCCGGGAATCGAACCAGGGACCAAAGGACTTACAGTCCAATGCTCTACCAATCGAGCCATGGTGAATCATAATAGGCTTTGTTTTTGCGGCGATAAGAATGTTTAGGACTTCTTTAGGGAGAAATTATTCTTCTCCCTTCCTCGTGATTGACTTTCTTCTTGTCAACGGATTTTTGATTTGGTCTGACTAAAGTCAGGCCATGAAGATTAGAAACAACAACAACAACAATAGTTATTTATTATGATTTTTTTCTTGTGTTCTCTATTCATTTTAAGTGTTATTTCGTGTTTGTTTGTATTTCGTTGCAGCATTTTCGTACTTCCGAATATAATAAAACGTAGCTATCAGTATTTTTTTTAACTATCTGAAATCATTTCGGGCACATATGTAGAATTCTGGATTTTTCTCACCAAAATAGATCTACAATTAAATTTTCTTTGAGGATATAAAAGATTTATTTTTCAACTAAAACAACTTACTTGTGAGCTATAAAACATGCAAACAGCTGCCAACGAGAGTACAGAAGTCCAGGTTGATAGTCCAGTAACAGCGTTCAGTGCCAGCGATGGGGCGTAAAGCACAACACCCATGTACAGAATCTAAGGTAAAATAGATGCAATATTAAAATTATGAAGTACTTTATTCATGGTTCAAGTTCTTTGGAATTTCAAGAAAAATATATAATCTTTACAGTTATTACAAAGCAAGCAAAAAACTGATGGCATAGCTATGTTAACAAGAAAACTATTTCAATAATAATTTAAAACATTTGCGGATATTCTTATACGTAATATTTCGTAAGTTTTGCTTTTCAAATCCATAATTAAAAAAAAACAGACAGTGTAGTAAGAATTTTTGATTAAAAAAACGTGTGAACTAATGATAACATTATTTTCTTTGTTTCACCGATAAATTATAATCAGTGTTTCTTTTTCTTCAAGGAGATACGAAGAAAACTCAAAATAATTAATAGCACTCTTGAAGAAAAAAACAAAGCCTAAACTTTAAAACAACTTTTTTTCAAAATAAAATAATTTACATCCTAAAGTTTCTGGTAAAATCAACTTTGCGACTTAAATATGGCGGGGCTTACGTTTTATACCACCCAAATTTATGGCCAAATTTGAAGTCATCGCCAATGAGTTGCTAAACCGCCAATTATGGCAACCCGGTAATAGTGCAATCCATTCATCTTTATCGCCAAATTTAAATCCATCGCCAATGAGTTACTAAACTGTCGGTGAAGTCTGTATAATATGTAAGGACCAAATGATATTCATGAGTAAATCAGGGCAATCACCCATTTAGTGACCCTTAATTAAATTTTCGCGCTCGATTAAGCACACAATTTACGCCTATTTATAGATATCTTTATTTATTTATTTTTTACTTCTGACTGAATGAGTTTTTTTAAGTGAACCTTCTCCAATAACAAAATGCTTCAGCTTCATTAATTAGTAAAGAGCAGAATTAAGTACATGAGCAATGATATTCAATGAAGTAGTCTGAAATTTTCACATTTATTTACATTTGTCAGTTGTCATTCACAGTACGTAATAACAGTGATTTTTATTCCTAGTTACTAAACCGTTGGTGATCGTAGGCGAATACGATATAACACGTAAGTATTATATAGCCATTATTTAAAGATTTGTCTAGGCGTACCATAAATTTTTAATGCCTTCTGAAAAGAAAACTCGTAGGAAGCTATTAAGGCCAGGATAACCTGGTTGGAAGGGCGTTGGACTCGTATCCCTTGGGCTGCAAGTTTGAACCTGAAAGCTGAAGACTCGCCATGTGTGTATGTGGGGTGACTGGCGTATGTTAAATCTGTCATGGCCTCAAAGTTATCCAAGTGGAGAGTAATACCACTGAGGGAACTGGTTCAGAGGTGATCGTTCTCTGTTCCAGATCTAACTTACGATCTGGGGACGCATGAATGAAGTCCTCCCTGTAAAACGCGTTGTGACGTGTGAGTAGCCAAGTCGTACTCTTTGCCGTTGTTGGCGCTACTGAAAAACGAGAGACGCTCATTCGGCTTAAATCGCTAACAGATCTTTCAGTTGGCTTGTAAAGTGCCATAAGTAACAACAACATCAAGGAAATTCATACTGTTTGAGAATCAGGCAGAATGTAATGGCCACATGGGTAATCTCGGCTTTGAACACTGAATTCTGAATTCAATCCTTCCATATATGCTAGTGCATGTGATCTTAATGTGGTTTAATTGGACGTTGTCTAGTCGCAGTTTATCTAAAAATATTTGAGACTGAATGCTATCTCAAGTGCATTCTTTCTATCTGGCCATGGCACGAATGCTTTATTACCGAATTTCTTTGCAAGTGCCTTCAAACACCGGTGTTTAATCCAATAAAATCCACTCAATTAGTAATCAGTAATCTATAAAGCAAAAACAAATAATGATTAATATGAAATCCCCTATGCATATTTCCATGTATCATGTCAAAACCTCATTTCTTGAACGGCCAAGCACCACGTGCTCGTGCGAGTTAAATGATATTTTTATTCATTTTAATCGTTTCATGGAATGAGTCACTTTAGCATTGCAAACGATCCAAAGAACTTTGTCTCGCATTCATTATTTTAAAAAAATATCGCATATCCTTATTTCATTTCATATTAATCACGTGATCAAAACATTATTTTAGTTTTTATTTGCTGTAGTCATTCACTTTTTTTTTAAATCAAAGCTTTCGTAAATGGGATGGCAACGCTTTATTAAAAGCTGATTTTTTTGAGATGCTCGCGCAGATAATAAAATTTCAATTTTTTGCCTACGGATTTTTGTTGACTCTTATTCCTAAAATAGCATCATGTTCTGACAAAATATCATTAATCTCTCTGTTCGACGATTATATGCAGATTATTAAAATACTTTTTATTTCAAATTGTAATAAAAATATATAGTGCTGCTAACTGTTTTGAATTGTCATTAAAAGAACTGAGAATACTGTCAGCACATTTGAAAATTACGTAAAAAAAATTTAGTAATTTTTTTTTATTTTTAAAGAAACGTTTTTAAAATATACTTATTAATTAAATTTCTTCGCTATCAATTTGATGCTCTTAAAATATAACAATCTATCAGTAGACATAATTGAAATGACAAATATAAAACATATTATGAAGAAAATATTCATACCATTTGCAAAGTAAAAAGGACAGCCGTCAATGTTCGAGTTATTTTACCAAATCTTCTCTCTAAGTACTGAAAAGGAAATAATAATAATTAATTACATGTAACTTTTAATACAATTTATTTTCACTTCATCATTATAACTTATTAGTTAATAACCTACAGATATTATTAAATATTGTGTTTCAAGTAATGCGTGAAAAAAAGATTGAATGAGCCTTTCTTTATTTCCACATCTCTTTTCATATCTGTATTTGAAAAAAAAATGAACATATGCTTCATGACATTTTCTGTTATTTAATATTTCTTTCTAGAATGTAAGTTAAAATGTATTACTAAATGACTGATAAAGCATTTATAGCTTAAGAACAAACACTTCAGCAAAATTTTACTATAATATATATTATGTATCTTTTCAAATTGCGTGAATTTTATTATTTAATTTAAAAGGCATTCGCATCAATAAAAAAATTTTGGACTTAACAATATTTTATAAAAAGTTAAAAATTAATATAAAATTGTTATCAATGAATGATTAACGATCATCCGTTTTTAACGACCATCTGATTAGACGAGAACACTGATGTTTCTGTGTATATATATCACGCACGCACGCACGCACACACACACACACACGCACACACGCACACACACACACACACACACACACACACACACACACACACACACACA
>JAOUZG010030345.1:3122297-3132935 GCA_026289955.1 Argiope argentata | reverse complement strand
ACACACACACACACACACACACACACACACACACACACACACACACATTCTGTTAAGCAAATCTTGATTCTTGAAATTAATCAACTAAAATTTTTAAGGATCAAATTGTGATAAAAATTATTTTATTTTTTAATAGTTTTTTTACCTGTCTGCCTATTTTCTATATGAACTTTTCTCTGGCAATCATGTTTTATGATGCCATAGCAAGAAAGAAATGTGTCTGCATAATCTAGTTAATTTATCTTCTAATTGCGTGTTTTCTTTCAAGATAATGCAATTTCATTTCTTTTTATTCGTATAAACTACAAAGATAATTTACATGATATTTTTTTCTTTATCTTTTAATCATGGAAAAAAATCACTATAAAATTTTTTGGTGAACAATGCAATTTGTTTGGTTTTATCGCAAAAATGAAATGAATTTATGTTAAATATAATTTTTTTAAACTATTGTACTTGCAGAAAAAAAGCTCTGCATTTAAATTAATGCCTTTTAAAACTTTTTTTTTAATTTTAAAATGTTTTACAGATGTTTTTGTGTAATAATATTTTTGATAATTTAATTATTGTCATATTTTTGGTTACTTTTTAATTAACTAACATTATAATTAAATTGTTTCTTATAATTCATCAATAAAACCCCTGCGACTTATACATTGATTAAACATTCCTTTATTCCTAAAAAAAAGATTTAGTGACTAAGGAAAAAAACCCAAAATAATCTAATACACATATTTTAAAGTGAAAAGGAATTATATTTTCAGTATATCAATCGTAGCGAAGAATTAATATGGGAGTAGTTTTCCGAAACTTTCCCGAATATTCTGTAAAAATACTCTCCTCTTTCACCTTAGAAGGACCCCTGCGGACATTGAAAAAGGCTCGGAATGCTAGGAATACCAACAAGAAGGTATTTTGCTACTAAGTACGATAAAGAAACCAAACCGAATGAAATCAAAATTTTAGAAAAGCCATAGAATTTGTAAGAAACAGCCAATATTTTTCTTCTACCGATATTTTATTCCTTCAATTTATTTACTTTAATAATTTAATAGCTGAATTTTAGTGTTTTACATAGAAATGGAATTATATACGGAAAGACGATAACTTTTGACTCATTTGGTTCAAAATTCGATAAATATCTACTCAATAAAAGCTACCTCGATATGCTTAAAAATATTAATCTTTTTTATATATATAAAATTTTGTAATAATCTAGTTCACTTGTACTTGACGACAAATTCTTGTGAATGAATCTCGTTGAAAGTTTAAGAGAAATTTAAGAATTAGATGCAAAAACTAGATTCACATTTTAATATACATAGCTTTAAACAATTTCCTGTTATAGTTCTTGTAGATACACAGGGAGGGAGACACTGGCGAGCGTTATTGTAGAAATATGTTATTGAGAATCGTTGATGTATGAAGGGTGAAATGGCGATTAAAATACTTTCTCTTTCATTGACAACTAATATAATTTTCTTTTAGTAACCAGAATAGACCTCAGTATGCGTATCGTTTGACTACAAAAGAAAAGTTAAATCACATTGATTAAATGGCTAAAATTGCTATTAAAGCAAATGAACCCACTTTCCTTAGTCCTAAGCGCTTCTAAAAACAACCTCCATTGATATATCATAACATAACGCCATCCTGTGTCCCCGGTGCCTATAACGCTAAAGTTATCTAACCAGTTGGATGAGCACAAGATGGAAGGGAAAAAATATTAAAGGAAAGAAAGACAATTAACATTGAATGACCTCCAGAAAAGTGTGCCATCGGTGTTAAATCTTACGCGAATCTATTCATTTTTTTTTTTTTTTGCTGAAGTTATAACTGGATGGAGGGAACAAGAATACTTCAACAAATTGTGACTATGGGTTGAACATACAGGGAAATTAGATTACCAACTGAAGAGGGAAAACAATTCATAAATTACATTGTGGACATATGTATGGCATATAAACAATCACTGTAGAGTCAGAAATATGTAGCGTCCGTCTGGGTACCGTTTTCCTTCGTGAGATCTGCACTTTTGAAGTTATAATCTAGACTGATTTTGACAAGTGTAATTCTGGTCTCAGAAATTGTACGGTCTTGAAGAGGTCTTGGTATTTATGAATGCGGTTTTCAGGTTCTTCAAAGGCTTAATAGAATTAGTCAATTAAATGATAATTTATCCTGGAATTAATAAAATATTAAAATGTTATCAGGAAAATAAAAACTACTTAAAATTTCAAATCTTTAGAAATTTAAGAGAGGAAAATAACTGAAACTTTTAATGAAACATGAAAAGCACTTAAAATAATAGCATTCAAATATATTTGATATGAATTAATAAATAAGTATTATAAGATCCATGCAAACCTTGATATTAAAAGATAATATTTTATAGGAAAATTCAGAAATTATTACCTCATAAGATGTTGCCACTTTCATGTCGTAAAATACTGGAAGAAATCCATAGACAGCTATAAATCCTCCTACTGGAATGCCTACGATGGACAAAAGTAATTGCGTTCCATAAAGATAGGTTTCTGCTGGTATCCCTAAAACAGAAACGGATGACAAACAGGTGGCCATAACGGAAAAAGCTACAGGCCCAATGCCCATTGTCCGGCTGCCCATTAAAAATTCGTCCGTCGTTTTTTGTCTGCCCCCGGAAAAGCGAAAATATACGCCAATCAGTGCGGAGACAGACAGCATGAGGGCTATCACAACATAATCGTAAACACCCAATAAGTTTTCCATAGTGGATACAAACAGATGTTCTGTTTCTGAAAAAAAAATACTGGAGGTAATATATTTAGAAATAAAAAGTATGTATTAGTGATAACATAAGAATACATAC
Organism: Argiope argentata; assembly: GCA_026289955.1. Taxonomy (NCBI): domain Eukaryota; kingdom Metazoa; phylum Arthropoda; class Arachnida; order Araneae; family Araneidae; genus Argiope; species Argiope argentata. The sequence continues at coordinate 3,130,084 of JAOUZG010030345.1, read as the reverse complement.
ATTAGTAAATTTATTAATCTAAGAAACAATAAAATCATAAATTCAACTAAATCATCATAAAAAATTGAATTTTAATTTTCGATATATTTATTTTCTTATTTATTTTTTAAATTACTTCACATAGCATTTATATCTTACAGAAAGAGTAAGAATTACAAATAAAATTTTCTAGTTCATAAATTGCAATTATACAAAGTAAATTTTCTTTATTTTTCATCGCCGTTAAGAGAGTTTTTGATTCATAGTAGAAAAGTTGAGAGACTTTGCAAATAATTTGATAGAATACTTCAAGCCAATTTGCCAGATTTTATTTAGAAAAGTACTTTTTCATGGAATAAACTTTATCCAAGACTATATTTTCTGGTAATTTTTATCATGTCCTTAATGAATACTACACTCACTCTGAATTTATCTTTTGAATTTGATACCCTCTTAAAATCGGTACCGTTGTAGCAGCTTATACTTACTAATGTCCATTTTATTTTTTCTTATCTTAAAATTTCATCAGTTTTCAGATTATATCCTTATATCAAATTAAAGAGTATAAAATTATACATATTCAAGCTTTTATTTCTCTTCGAGTTGTGATGCTTTTGAGGATAAGGGTTATAAACTACTTTTTAATTTTCAGTAATTTGGCTTCCCGGATCACCAAATAAACATATGACGTACATGAAGAAAAAACACAGTTAGGAATGTGCTTTCACTTTACAAAAATCTATAGATAAAACATAATTTGATATAGTTATATTAAATTTTATTATATTAATATGAATAGGAAAATTTTTCGAGCTCCTTGTATTTCGGGTATTTTTACCTTTCAAAAGTCGTTTGGAACTATATATTGTATGGCGATTTTTTTAATCATTTTGTTGCCGATTATACCGCCTCATCAAATATATTGGTCGAATTCAGCAACACCCTCTATATAAACTTTTGAACGAAGGGGGGGATTTGAGTTCTATAGACCGTTATTGGTTGAAAACTGAAATTTTCCCAAAATCTTGTCATGAAGTAGGGAGTCTCGCTATAGGAATCTACCTAAAATGACGATAGAAAAACACAGAAACGGCCATTAAAGGCGAATGATATTAGAATAACGCATAAAGATGGACAAACTGTCATGGTAGCAATCTTCAACTGCTAAAGGCGGATACAAGTAATTTCATTGTGGGCATTGTAACTAAGAGATATTTAGCTGTAGAGCATCATAGAATGAAATAACAAAAAAAAAAGGCTTAGCATTTTTAACCTCACTATTCCTTCATCTCTAGAGCTCGTGGGCTCTAATGAAACTTAGTAAACCACATTGAATTACCCGATAAACGATAACTTCAAATCAACTTTGTGAATAATTAAATTTATGATACATTTTAAATATTTTTAAATATATTCGCTATTTATAAGGCAATATATTTTAAAGGATGTAGATTGATTTTTTAAAATTAGCATTTAGAAAAAAAATTAAAACTGTATCTTTCAAATTCCAGGCCTTGAAATTGATTTATTCTATGTTTACATATTCCTCTCATGTAGATAAGGGCAAATGCAGCTCCGAAGTTTAAAATATCTCCTTAAAATTATTCTGATGTTAATTTTTGATTTATGTTCCTTTTTTAAATAGAAAGAATGTAAATAAGGAAGAAAGTCAAATATTAAATTAGTAATTGTAACATTTAATAATCATAATTTAAAATTAACAGTTGTCAAAATTACTGTAATCTTTCAATACTTTGAAATATTTTCCTTATTTACTAGGCAATATTTTTTAAGGGATGAAGATTGATTTTTTTAAATAAGTATCTAGAAAAAAATTTTAAACTATCTTTCAAATTACAAGCCTTGAAATTGATTTAATTTTTCTTTCATGTATACAAAGGCAAATGCATTCCTAAAATTTGAAGTCTCTTCTTAAAATTATTGTTAATTTTCTATTTATTTTCCTCTATTTTATATAGAGAGATTGTAAATAAGAAGGAAAATGAACTCTTAAATTAACAATTTAATAATCGTAAAATTAATTTAACAATCGTAAAAAATTTTGTAATCTTTTATTTAATAAAGATACACATTTTGCTCTTTGAAAATAAAATTACACGAAGTTTAGCAGCAAATGCAGTTACTCTAATTTTTAAAAGTATATAATTTCCTGAATTTCAAAATTAAAAAAAGAATTATATGAATCAATAATTTTAAATAATAGCAACTAACTCCAATACAATAAGATAATGTTTTTTTTTCACATTTTATTCTAACTTTTATATTGTAAAATGTTTTTCAAAAATCAGTTTAGTTATTAAAATCAATTGAACTTACCTTTGGAACTTCTATGTGATCTTCGCAAGTTTATTGAAATGATTGTTCGGATATAATAAAATACTTTTAAGAAGGCTTAAGTAAATCTCAATTTCACTGAATAATTAGTTGGGAGGGAATTTCTTTCAATTATTTTCAGAAATTGTTACTTCCGTTTTCTTTCCGACAGCACTTTTGATTAATGCATGCTAAAACTATTCCAAACATTACTAGAAAAATAACAAAGCAGCTGGGCAAAGCAAAGATTTCTCAATGAATAGTCTGGTCGAGAAAGCACTGACGTTTTTTCTTCTTAATTCTGAATAACTGATTGCTTCCAACAGAACAGCACACAATACAGAATGGAAAAACAATATCTTAGCATGAAAGATTTATGCATAATCGTAAGAGTTTTTAACACCTTGTATTTTCATCTGAGCTGAGTTAAATGCTATAGACTGCATACTTGCAGTTTCAAGCGGTTTTAGATATCCTTTAATGAGAAACAAAAACATAATAATAGACATAAATTATTTTGATGTACTCTTCAAAGAACATGGCCAGACAAATAAAAATTCGCTTGCATTTACAAAATCGATGCAGTATTATATTTGTAACCATTCTGAATAAATTATCAATAAATAAAAGTCATGCATCGTGAAACATCAAATATTCAACAAGGCTAACCATTGAACTCAAAAGGATTATATATTATATTAGGTAACTTCTGACTTATCTCATATTTCAAATTTATAAATCGTAAAGTTAGGAGTAGTTTTTATGAAAGTAACTTATTACGAAAATATTTTCTAAAGAAAACAAAGTTTATGAGGAAACTACAAAGCATTTAGAGTGCGCCAAATCTTCTATATCTAAAACACACATTAAATTGAAGTTTATATTGCATTAAAATTGAATAAAAGGAAAATTTGGTGAAAAATAAGGAATTCTTCTATTAATGGTTCAAGCAAGGATCCAAACACGTTTTTTTTTATTCTGCGAGTTGTCACACCTTCCATAGAGTACTGACCTCACTTGACCCAAAAATCTCAAAAAATTCAGAACATTGAAAGTCATGAATTAGTATACATAATAAATAGAAAATAAAATATAAGTCAGTTATTAATTAAGGCAATAAAATTAAGTTTTGTTAAATGAAATAATATATAGGGTGTTCATTAATTATTGTCAACGTTTCCCTACCTCATAACTTTCAAATAAAAAATATTACGCAAAAACTGATTACGTTTTCGTAAATTACAACTCAAAGAATTTTACGTGACAACAATGCAATCTTAGCGCATTTGCAGTCTGGGTAGTTATGACGTCATAAATAAAAATGGCGACCATACAAGAAAAAGCAATGTGTGTATTGGGGTTTTCCGAAACTAAATCAGTCATAACTACTCAACGTCGCTTCAGGACCACGTACAAGACAGATCCTCTTTCGGATAATTCTATCAGACGCTGGTTAACCCAATTTCAGAAAACTGGTATTGTTCTACACCGAAAGAGAGCAGGATGATCGAGCACTTCGCAGGAAAATGTTGATCGTATCCAAGAAACGTTTACTCGCAGTCCACGAAAATCAACGAGACAATCAGCTGCGCAATTTTATATCCCGCATATGATAATATAGAGCGTTCCCCATTACCGCCTTCAACTGAATGCCTATAAAGTGCAAATTGTGCAAGCTTTTAATAAGCTTTTTGTGCATTTTAATATCATTAATAAAATTCTTTGAGTTGTAATTTACGAATACGTAATCGATTTTTGCGAAATATTTTTTATTCGAAAGTTATGAGCTACAGGAACCCCGAGGATAATTAATGTACACCCTATATATTCATTAGAAAGTTTCCAAAAAAAAACTAGGATTAAACAATTGCATAGACGATATTTTAAATAATGAACAAACTAAGAGAATTGCAAAAACCGTCTGAGTATATAAAAAGAAGTAAAGTAGAAGAAGTGATTTTACATTTGAGTGTTCTTAAAATGTTGTCAATGAAGGACAAACTTCAATTTATTCTTTAATTCGGTCTTTTACGGCTCAATGTTACTTTAATTTTATCATCACTGTTTAATAGTATTTTAATTTGATCAGTACTGTTCATTTTTGAAGTTGAAAAAGAATCTATAATACCATTTCTAAATGTTGATTCACTCAAAATTAGAATCCCAGATGCTATGTTATATGTCTACTACCCCAGTCGAAATGTTGAATAGTTGGCCAGAACCGGAATTCCGACTTGATATTTTTTGAGTACATTTACATTTTCTGAGGTAAATGAATTTAAAAATTTTATAAGTTTATTTACAATATATCGAAACAATCAAATGTCTTAATTCTAATAAACAAATATCTAACATTTTTTTGTGATTAATTAAAGTTTATCACCATCCTGTATAACCAAAAATACTTTGACATACATGACAGTTTTACATTTAAAATTAATTCATACAAATATAGAATTTTTTTTATGTGTCGGAAGAATAAGAGTTGCTTATCTCATCGTTCAGACAATGTTGATCAAGTCAATTAATGGAAATATAAAGATGGTAAATGCACCAATTAATATTTAGATGTAATCTTTTTAATGGTTCAGTTACTGTTGCCGATTGATATATATGTAAATATGCCACAAACCTATACATAATTATTCCGGTCGAATATAGATGTATAGTAAATGTCACAAAATAATGTAGACTCTTATGCAGAGATGTGGTATTGATTGTTACTACTTGCTCGAGATTTAATTTATTAAAATATATTGATATCAACTAGAAAAAAAGTGCATCAAGAATTAAAGAAAACGGAAGTTATTTCTTCGTCAGTCATTTGTTGAAAAAAATTTTGTCAATATAGATAATTGTGTAGCGATGAGGTTGTGATTTCTGTTATTCAATTTTTTTTCATTGATGCTTTAAATACATATAGTGTTAATCGTCAATCCTCCAAATAAAATAAACAGTCTAAGATTTTGTTCTAACCATCTGCTCTCTAGAATTTTATCTAGACGAACTCGTATGTAGCAGTGGGATGGCACTTCATTTAAGCTTCAAGTATATATTCTTATTTCCATTTTTTTAGCAGGAGGAGCGGGTACTTTAATTATATTAACGTCACGTTGTAAAGCAACAGCAGGATTTTTTTGGGAAGGACCTCAAAGTTTTGAACCACGGCATAAAATTATATCTCCAATAAAATTTGTATCTTCTTCCCCAACATAAATTGAGGGCCATGAGTAGATCAAAAATAAATGATAGTGGTGAAGAGCAATCGCAAAATATGAATTACTTTGGTGTGAATTTAACATTTTGACTGAATCTATTGCTAAAATATGGATTTCGGGAAAATTTTTTATCAACTCATAGACAAAAATTATTACAAAATACAATGAATTGCGACAAGATAACATACTAAACTTCATTAATGCAGTGATTGAGTTTATGAGTTATTGTGTTTACATACATGCGGTCAATAATCTGGAAATTTGACAGAAAAATTTGATATCTCCATTTCAGATGCTAAACCTGTGTGCGCAAATATAGCTACCTAGATATTTTGGATTTTGTAGTGTAGATATTTGTATTCACTTGTACTCGATGAACTAGCAAACAGATTTCCAGCGAATGGATTTCGTTCGAAATTAGAAAGAAATTCACAAATTTAGTCCAAATTCCATATACTAAATTTTTGATGACCAGCTCAAAGCTCCATTGATTGATCATGCTCAAACCTAATGCCAAAAATATATTTTCGGCATTCACTGAAGTTTGAAATAAAGAGTTTTGAAAATCTTAAATTCGAATTTTTTGACAATTTAATAATTTCCCTACACTTTGAATACTAGAAAATACGAAGAAGGGATTGATTGATTATTTAGTTAGATCTGAAATATTTCTTACTGAGGTTTTAATTACAAATAGTTTCCTCGGAAAGTGATTGTTATAACCTTTTGAAGAGAAAGGACTTTAAAAAAATTGTAGCTATGGTGTGACTACTTACTTCATGTGTACAAAGAGGAATGCAAGATTCGTGAAATCAAAGCAACATTACGTCCGTTGAATACAATAAATGGTTACAAAACCTAAATAACAATCTACATTTTTATGTAAAAACAGGACTCGTATATTGAAGCATATAGTTATTAATATCATTAGTTTATTGAATAAATTTCCTCCAAATAAATAAACACACTGTATCACAATTTATTTACACACTATATGCCACTGCCAAACAAACGTATTTTTGTTGAATTTTTGTTGAGTTTTTATCCCTTTGGAAAAGTAAAATACTTCTACACCCTTTCCTCTTCAAGATATGGCATTTTGTTTATTACAGTACATAATGAATCTGTAATGAATTCTCTAAAATGCAAATTCACATGATATTTATCAATAGAATATTTAAAACCTTTTTTTATGCAAAATGTTCGTAAAAAATCCACATTTTTTTAACATCAATTATCAAAAATAAAAGACGTTTTTTAAGAACTTTTCAATAGTTGTCTGTCGTTGAATAACGTCAAAATTTCTTGAAAAGACATTTAAATTTCATTTTGTAAATATTAAGGAGGATACATTGTTTATAGAAACTATATAAAAATACGTTTGGATACTAGCACAAATATTACATCTCCTGCTGAGTTTTGTATCGAAGAAATCTTAATCTCTCTCATCTTTCCATTGCCATTTTTTGAACAGTATTATTTCCAAAACTAAATGAAAAAGGCAAAGCCTGAAGAACTGCACATCTCATTTCTGTTTTCGTCGAAACCTTCTTTTCATTTTCCATTGGGATAAAAACCAAGTTTTATATTCACAGGAGTTGCTTTCAGTCTTTCTTTGAATCGAAGTTGATACTATTAAAGTTTGTTCCATATGTTTGGAAGTATACAGTTGGCTCCTTTTGTATTTCCATCTGAAATACATAAAATTCTTATTTTTACAATATATTTCAGTTTTGTATTAATGCGCGTGATATGAAGAATATATGGATTTAAGAAAAGGAATCTTAAGAAATTTAACAAATAATAAAGTTTTCCAAAGGTAATTATGTATGTGTTGGTGCTTCATAGGCAAAGCCGTTGCCTAGAACTATTTATTCATATTTATCACAAACATCCTTGGAAAGTGCAGACAATTTTTTTCAAAATTTTATTTAATTAAAATTAAAAGAGATTTTAGAATTTTTTTTATAGAATATCCCGAAAGTAATCAAACAAAAAGATTTTAACTTCTTATCAAATTCGAAGAATAATCTTTTCACTTACGTTAACTTTTAACTTAGAATTTCTTTTAATCAATTTTCGAAAGGATCTATTTTAAGTGTACTTTACAGCAAAATGCGTATCGTTATTGAAGTGAATAATAAACAGGTTTCATTTCTTCTTTAATAATGCATCCAGACGTCTTCTTCGGTTTACAATTAATGGGGGAAAATTCTACTTATTTTTTATTTTAAATAGATTTCAGAGAATTATATA
>JAOUZG010030345.1:3101151-3121897 GCA_026289955.1 Argiope argentata | reverse complement strand
TATATATATATTATATATATATATATATATATATAAATTGGAATTTTAATGCACTTGCAATTCCGGTGTAACAGAATCAAATAACGGGGAAAAATCTCTAAATTATATGGATTTTTAAATAAAGGTGGATTAATCATGTATAATCTGAATATCAGGTTTAATTTTATGAAAGCTATGATGAAAAGCTAGAGAGGTGTTTTTAGAAAAGACCTCACAATGTTGAACCCGGTCAACAAATGTAAAATTAATTGTATAACAAGGAAAGACATTTTTATCGCCATTTCATTGGCATTCTTCTCAAATCCTACTTTAATCTCTGAATCTATGCAACAAAGTGACCAAAAATAAACGTATAGAAAATATAATTTAGATCAATCAAGATCAAGATATTGCATTGCAAACTGAACTCATTCACTTCATCTTTTCTAGATTTGTTGGAAACCAAGAAAGAATTTCGGCATGTTTGATAAACTTGCCATAGATTTCCTATCTATCGATTTCATTATTCCTATTTAATTTGTCAAAAGAAAGGTGACAATATTGATGTAACGAGCTAAATTATGAAAGATATTTGCCAATGATATGATTTACAATTTTTTTTGCAAATATTTTTTAAAGCTTTCAAGAGAATTTATTTCGATTTTATTATAGAGCTGTTCTTTAATCGAAAATAAATCTGTTGAATAAATATAGTTAAAATTGAGATTATAAGTTGGATTCTTTTTGCTATCAAAACACGAAAAAAAAGTAACGGCTCATATCAAACTAGTAATAAAGATAAATGTGAGTATGATTTCATGTTACTGGTTCCCATTAGAAAGGTTCGTGTATAAAATTAACTTATAATACACGATAATGGAAATAGAACATTTGGTCTAATAAATTGATATCACAGATAATATGTAAACGATTTAATGGAAGTTAAGTTAAAAAATATTTTCGGCGAATCAACTGATTCCAAAATGTGATTGATGTATTCCATAAGTAATAAACTTTGGTTCAAGTGAATACAGTTTTATTAAATAACTAAATTTTATTGTATGTAAAATTTGGATTGATTCCATGGAAAAAGTGCAACAAAAGTGATCTTACCTTATTAGTTTTTAATTTGGATTCCTCTGTATTCATAGATGTCTTAAAATACAGTTTTCTAACGAAGGGGCTAATAGTCTCTGGCTTCACATCAGGTACATGAACACACAATTCTTAAAGGGAAAAACATGCAAAAATTTCTTTCATCAGTTTTGTTACTCTTGAATGGTTTAATATACATAGAAAAGTTATAAAAACTTAGGAAGAACATAACTAGAATCAAGCCTTCGAGCGTTGAATTACTGGATTCAAAATGAATCATGTATCCTGGTATTTACTCATACACTTGCATATTTTTTTACTAAATCAAAAAGGAACTGTAATCGAAGATAATCAAAGCACTTATAATGCAAAAAAATCCACATTTACTTTATTTATACTCTCAGGAAATTGGAATTCTCAATATCTTACTCTTAAATAGAAATTTAATTTTAACTTAGATTTTTGATATTGCATATCGTTTTATACAGTTTTCCAGAAAATTCTATCAATTACGATAGCAACGTTAAAAAATGTTTTGCAAAGTATTCTTCGTTGAGTTTGTTTATAATGGATTAGTAAAATATTTGAATCGCGATAGAAGCTACTAAAAGCGTTCTACTTCAACAAATAAAATTAATTTTTACTACTGATAATTCATTTTATAAAATAATTATTTTTAAATGTATAAGGCTTTACCAACAATTATCCTTTCACACACAAATGATATTGTTATTAATCTTAGTGTAAATTAGATTTAAATACTATAAATATTTCTGAATTGTTGTGTGATATTTGTGAATAGTTTAATTCTATAAAATTAATTGTTATGAAATCAGACGTCAGCGAGAAAAGACAGTTCTAAGGAAATCTACAGCAGAAAATCGCCATATTTGACCAATTTGGCGATATAGATGCGTTGGCGACATAAAGAGGTCTCTAAAGGTTTTACTACAAGCTAAAATGTGAAGTAGAAGCCAAAAAATAAAAAAAATTTTATTAGAGAATTATGAAGAAATTTCTAGACCCGTTTGGAACGAACGAGTCTTCTAGGTTTACCACTTTAGTGGGATGATATTTAAGGAGTGCCTTAAAGGCGGGGAGTTAGTTGAGTTCGGAAGACACACTACGTGAGTTGGCTGAGCTTGAGAAAGCATCTTTTTTCTTGTTGCCGTGCGAATCTACGGATTCGCTGTTATTTGAAACTAGAGGATTAAGTAGAGTTAATTCGCTTTGAATTTTGTAGCTTGGGTTGAGAATATTTAAAACGAGTTTTCATTGACAGTCTGAATCTTCTTATCGCTCTAGTGTGGGAATTACTATTATTCGTAATAATATACATGTTCTCTAGGCCTACGCAAGAAAAGATACTGAATATTTATAACATGGCAAATGCTGTCTTGTAATTCTAATACAAATGCAGATCTAATAAGATCGGATTTTTATTTCATGAAATTTTTTCAATCAGCTCTCTTACGGAATGATTTCATAAAAGTGTAGAAGTTGCTGGAATACAAATACAAATCTATCATGAATCTCTAAAATGTTATTTTACTTACTTCTTCACAAAACGAAAAATATGCTATGTTGTTCCATTTTTACATACAAGTGAAAATGTGAAAGCAATGATCTTGCACTAACTGTAGGAACAAAATTGAAGATTTTCAAATTACTTCAATCATTGGATTTTATAAATTTTTTGCCTAGCATTAATAATTTTAAAATTAATAAGTTTGAAAATGCCAACGTTTTACAAATCATAAAATCTTGGCTTTTCAGATAGTAGGGAGGGGAGACATGCATGGTATTAGAAAACAGTGTAATTTCCATTGCATGATTATTTCGTTAGTGGAATATGGTATATTCAAGAGATGCTGGCCTTATACTATCATTCTTCGCGCCACAAAAGCGCAAACAAAATTTTAATTTGAAGTTAGAAAAGTCGAGTCTTATTTCCTATATATGCCAAATTAATCAATTCCTTCAAGTTATTTCACACGTTCCTTGAAAAATAAACAAAATCGGTGCAAATCAGTGTCCTAACAAAATCAATGCAAACATTTCCAAATTAATGTATAATAAACATGCGCATTCTAATTTTTTTTATTTAATGAATAATGCCAATGCAAATAAGTACTAAAATTAGTTTATTATCTTATGTAAGAAAATTAAATTGATTTTGCTGTTGTTATTACTGATCTCAAATGGTCTAGCAAACCTAGACAATCTTTATGGAATCAAAAATATTTAAAAATACTTTATGGATTCAAAAAATATTTAAAAATACTTTATGGATTCTCCAAATTTGAAACTTCCAAAATGAATAAAATCGAGTTCCTTTAATCTTCTTCCAAGAGAAGTGGGCTTCAGGGTAATCGTCTTCCAGGGCAAAAAACAAGCAAGCAAGAATGTGGACGTGGAATGGCTGGTCGACTTTATACCAATGTCATTTCGGGAAAACATCAAGCACATACTGGAAAGCGAACTCATTGGTATGTTCACGAAGAACTCTAGAGTCAACTAATGTTTTCTGACAAATTTGCTCTTAACTTGAAGAATTCCTCTAGGAATTCTATCAATATTATATTCACGATAAAATGTCAAACTGAGGAATTTAAATTTATAATTCCATAAGGGTCAAGGACATAATTTAAAATTGTTATTTTAACATTTTTTATTTATATATTTGAAAATATATAAAAAGATATGAAGTTGCTGAAGTTCAGAGTTAGTCTGTATTAACACAGTTATTTTTATATCATTCTTTATAAAATCGAAAATAATTGTTATAATATTAAATAACAGATTAATAAAACGATAAAAGTGAGATAATTGTTTTTTAAAATATTTGAATTAGGATGAAATAATTATATTTTTCTTATTTTTTAAACTAATACGAAAAGTTCTCATAAATTCAATTACAAATATGAAAATTAACTATTTTGTAACAAAAGAAGACTGTCTTGTATTAAGATCTTTCATCTGTACAATTATAAGATATAATAACTTGCATTTTTGTATAAAAATGTAATAAGGTTAATTAACATTTGATAATAACTTACTTAAAAGAGAACTCGCTATGTAACCAATAACTAACGTTATGACAACAGAAAAAAGAGGAAGCCACATGTAAGACACTTTGTAGAGTATGAAAATATCACTAAAAAGAAAAGAACATTTCATACTGAGTGCAATATTATCCTTCGCCTTTATTTAGTTAATTTATCCAGTGATTAGAAATATAACAATGAATTAAAAATGTTAATTACCACTTTACTGCATGAATTAATAAAGCGTTTAAACAAATGTTTCATGGTGAAAATCGCTTTATTTAATTATAAATATGACATATTAAAAAATAATAGTAAAGATATTCTTCAGAATCGTATATGGACTCGTATATAGTATAGAAAACAGTTGAAAAACGAAAAAATTATTATCCATCGAGAAAAATGAGTATATCGATTCCATTTTTTGTCAAAAAGTATTTACGTTTCACTCTGTTATGTTTTGAAAATGACGCAGATTAAATCTGCTTTTTCACTCACTTGTACAAAAGCGAGTTTATTTCGAAATGTCATAAATTTATAGACATTTTTGGGGGGTTTTACTATTGCTAAATATATATTTGATGGATTAAAATAGTTTGAATTATTTTATAATACTTAATTTTAAAATGAAATGGAATTAAAACTGCAGTACCATTTATGGGTCCATATGCGGTAAAGGGTCAGCTACATTTTAGGCTTGATTGTAACTTATGCGCCCAAATAAACTTAGAAAGCTTCGACTAAAATTGCTAATGATTTGCAATTCATATAATGATGAATGTTCGAGGTTTGACTTCAGTGTATATCCAGTGAATGCTTTCAAAAGAATTTTTAATGAAAATGCTGTGACTTTAACTATAAAATATTTTATTATTTATGCAGCATTATGAATTTTGTCTTTATGCAATTTGTGAAAAATTTTTCTTTCAAACTATATTCAAAAGGAATTTCATTAGTAAAGAAAAAATTAATGTGGAAATCAAATAAATAAAGATTTTTTTTTTGTAAAATTTTGCATATTAAACTAATTAAACTTAAAATTTTTTTTTGGTTTGAAATCCTTAATATGCTGGATAGAACGTATGAAAAAAATTAATTAAAAACATGTGAAGAAAATAGCCTAAAATTTAAAAAAGTATTTTAATTTTTAAAATACTTTGAAGAACAATTTAAATTAATTTTGGAAAATATTATCAGCGACAAAATTCGATAAACTTTCGAAATCAAATTGGTTAATGCAATTTTGGCGGTGAAAAAGTTATTTTTACTATAGTGTTAAGCCGACTTATAAAGTCACTTATGGAAACCACTAGTCAAGTAATTATGTGAAAAAAATTTATTCTGTACTCGTTGATGGAATTCAGTGAAGCTAATAAAGCTTCTTGAAAATATTAATTTCATCAAAATAACTAAATGCAAATGTGTGAAATTTTGATACAAAGGGAACAGCAGAAAGTCATATCTAGAATCTCTGACTCGCCCGAAGACACGTATTTATGACCGTATTGCCACAAAAGCAACACTGGTGAGAGCTGTGATAGTCCTAAGGACCATCACCAGTCACAATACAACCCTCCCTATAGGCAAGAACGTCTCGTCATCAATGGGACCTCGCATATGAGCGTACCCTTTAGGGTGACGAGATCCAACCACCATGCCGGAAGTCTCTCGTCGTCATCTCGATGTACCCAAAATATTCATTGTGATTAAAAATACCTTTTCTAAAATTATATATATATATATATATATATATATATATATATATATATATATATATATATATATATATATATATATTGCTTTCTTGTATAGGGAAAGTTTGGTAATCTTCAAAAAAATTGATCTTGAGATTTTGACGAACCACCACGTTTCAGAACTCCCCAAATTAAAAAAAAAATTTGGACAAATATTCGTATATCGGTATCAAAGAGATTTGAGTTATCTTGAGTAAAAAGATAACTCACTTGAGTTAGAGTGGCAGAAATTGAGTATATGTTTTTTATACCAAATCTGATTTCAATCAAATTTTGAGTAAAATCTGGTTAGAGAAAGTCCGTCTGTTTGGCACTTCGAATATAAGTTCACATGATAATAGCAAAATGAAATTTGGATTGATAAAATTCGGTACATAGAGTCAACGATTATAATCTAGACATCGATAAAATTTTAAGCCAAAACAATTAGAAATTGACGATCTACCAGCCTATACTTTCAGAAACATGAAAACGAGATCATTCAAAAACGCAAAGACGTAAATATACCAAATTTGGTACAGAACTTTGAGATAATAAATGCTGTTTAGGGTTAAGTTTCTGTTTCAATTGAAGAAAAATGTACGTAAAATACAGATAGATTTTTGAGTACTATTGTCGGAGGTTAGCGGATAGCGCTAGGCCCGAACTCCCAATCTTATGGTTAGTAGCCGAGTATCATACCGATCAAGCAAAAGGGACCCTTCAGCTCGAAGGATATTAATTGTCTTATATAGAATCACCACAGAGTATCCCCCCAGTGAGTTGGCGAACGATACATATGTGAAGTGTTGGTGGTGATGTTAACAACTGTCGTATTTAATGCACTTCTAGTTCTTTGAGTCGCCGATAGAGGGCGCCACGACAGTTGAACGATACTACCTGTGAAGGTTGCGTTTATCCAAGGTCGGTCGCCGGGTTACCATTATATGTGATTAGCGGATAACTCTAGGCCCAAACTCCCAATCTTAAGGTTAGTAGAAGAAGATCATACCGATCAAGCAAAAGGGACCCTTCAGCTTGAAAGATATTAATTGGCTTATATAGAAATCACCACACTATTATGCATTGGGTACTATCGTATTCTATTTGATCTTAGATGCTTATAATGTTCTGAGTATCTGATAAATTTCATTGAGATTACATGCAATTTCTGACATGTGATAGTAAGCCTGAATTAAGAGTTCCATTTACCGTGTATTATAATAGCATGCTATTTTAATTTCCATCCGTACATAGAGAAAACCGAAAAAATACATTGGAACTTAATTCATAAATCTGTACTTTATTTATAAATTATTAATCAAATTTTAATTACTTTTTGACAATAAGCATTTGCTTTTAAAAAATATCACATCGAATCCTTAAAATTTTTATTAAAATGGAACTTGAAATTAAATTGAAGCAATCTAGAACGGCAAAAAGTGCTTCATTCCAAAGATGACAGTTAATAATCATGTGAAAAAAGTTGCTTGAAATTCCAAATTCCAATTTAGATATTTATTGCAATATTCATCAATTTTTGAATATCAACAAAAGAGGATATAATGGCCAATAAAGTAGAAAGAAACTGTCAATCCGATTCCCCATTTCTTTTTATAATATAATCGACTTACTTGAACCGTCTATATAAGGTCATACAGTACTCAAACATTAAAAATCAATTTGAATTATATTAGGTCCTCAAATTTTTACCTTTCTTCATTTTTTGTGAGATGAAGTAATTCTGTGGAACTTTCTATTATAGATGCATCAGTGGAAATATTAAAATGTTCTGCACTCGAATTCGTGTAGCAACCAGTAGTATTCCGAGGCAGGGTCGTAATTTCAGGTTTGGTGATGTAGTTGCCGAATCCTGCCCAAGCGTACAATGCCACGCCCGTCAAGAGACCAACAATTGTTCCCTAGATAAGGAAAAAAGAAATTATAAAAATAATTAAAATGAAATCTGCTACACTTATTTCAATGTATCATGTCAGAACATCATTTCTTGAATGGCCAAGCACCACGTGCTCGTGAAAGTTAAACTATATTTTTATACATTTCGATTGTTTCATTCAATGAGTCACTTTAATATTGCAAACGATCCAAAAAACATTTTGTCTCACCTTTGTTTAAAAAATAACACGTTTCCTGTTTATTTCATTTCATATAATCACGTGCTCAAAATCACATTTTTCTAGGTTTTGTTTGCTGTAGTCATTAAATTATTTATCAGAGCTTTTATAAATGGGATGGCATCACATTATTAAAAGCAGATTTTTTTAGATGCTCGGGCAGTTAATAAAATTTCAATTTTTCACCAACGGATTTTTGTTGATGCTCATTCCCAAAATAACATGTTAAGATATAATAAAAAATTTTAGTGATTAAATAAATATGCTTTAAATCACAAAAAAAACCGATTAAATTTTAGTGAGTTAAAAATAAATTAATAGAATTAAACTTAAGTATACTATTATTTTATTCTCAAATTTTCAGAGTCATTGAAATATTTATAAAAACTATTTAGTTATTCATAATATAAATTATACATATACAAAATTAACAGTATATATATATATATATATATATATATATATATATATATATATATATATTAAATATCTCGCTATATTTTAAATCACAATTTAAACAATAGTTCGAAAAAATCTATTAAAAATATGCTACAAGCATCTCCATGCATCAGATCATAAAAATATTTAATAATAAAATTTGCTGAATAACCGTTATTAATTGTTTTAAAATAGAATGGAATTCGATGTACTCAAATTTTTTATTGTATATGGGCGTAATTGGTTTTAAAATAGAATGGAATTTGATGTATTCAAATTAGTTTCATTATATATATGAACTTAATTTACTTGTGCAATTTTTTATTGTCTACTATGCTTCAAGAGGTTCAAGTAAGTTAACAGACTTTTTCTTCTTTAAGGGAATTTTTGAAAGTAAAAAGAAAAGTGATTTTTTTTATTTTTAATTTTTGTTGAGTTCTATATTTGTAAATCCTTCTATTTACATTCATCTTTATTTCTTACCTCATCAAAAAAATAAATATTGCAAACATTTTAATAATTTATCAAAAATGATTAAATTTTCGAAAACTTCTTGATTTTCACTATTTCGATTTTTCAAATAAGTCTATCTTATTTTGGTGTATTTAATACAACAAAAATATAGATTAGCTTTAATCTCATCATTCTTCTTTTTACTTTGCTAAATAAATTATTCCATGTAAAAATCTTTGATATAACATTTGCCAAATCTTCCATAAAATACAGTGAAAACAAAGTTTAAATTAATTTCATTTGCATGTCATATACGAGTTATTAATTTGGAAATTTTTCATTATGAAATCATTTCACCTTTATTTTCTTTACTAGAGGAATATTAAAATTACCTTCTATATCTATCAACGAATTGCTCTTTCAAAATCAATGAAAATATATATGAAATATAGTTAAAATTAAATACTTAAAATGCAGTTCTTTACATTTAATAAATTGAGCAGTAAGAAAGTAAATGTTATAGCCATTTTCTTCATATACTAGATAAAGGCATAATGAATATCTACAGAAGTTAATTTCAAAATACTTTAAAACCTATTATTCTTATTCTCAAGTTTTCATAATATTACGTTTAAAATTAAAAAATTTCAGATTTTTCATTCTTTATCCCAAAGACATAATTGAGCTATTTCTGAAAAAAATATAAAAGCTTAAAATGTATTCGATCCCGAAATTTATACCTTTTGATTGTTCAAAATTTTTAAAAATGTTTCATAAAAATGTATGCATCACACTCACTTTCTCATTGGCTGTTGTGCTGAACATTCCTAATAAATATATTCCTAGAATCGGTGCTGTTATCATACAATATATGATAGTGGCTGCTTCGAGAATGCTTCTGAAAGAAGAGGCTACCAATGCCATTAACAAAATGAGGCCAATGTATCCTACAGCTGCAATATATATATTATATATGTATGTATTTATTCTTATGGAAAAGGCATGAACGCTTATAATGATAAAATAAGGTTTCATAATGCATTAATAAAGTTAAAATTTCATTATGATCAACTAATAAAAATATAATACGAACGCGTGAGTATATACGCTTGCGTCCATGTGTGCTTGTTGATTGTCTAAGGTCTAAGGGACAGATCATTTCATCCACAGTTATCAAATTTATTACATATAATACTTTAATCTTTTCATAGGCCATTTATTCCTCTTTTAAATTCCTCCCGTTTTTTAAGTTTTATTAATAATTAAAAAGTAGTATAAGAGAATATGTATTTTATTTTGCTGAACTTTATGCTTTCACTCTAAATTTTAGGGGTGGGAAATAAAATTTCCATGGAATCATATCAATCATGAAGAAAATTAAATTTAATAATGATTTTTTGCCATGAAAAGGTGAGAACCATGTTACAAAATACAAAAACATACCACATTCTGCTTACATGTAGTGCGTCCTTTTTTATTATCCCTGTGGGCAACATTTCCTACATCGTCTATAGTTGGAATATGATGGGTAATTTATACCTCTTCTATAGTTGCGTTATGATGGGCAATTCCTACATCGTCTATAGTTGGGTTATGGGCAATTCCTACATCGTCTATAGTTGGGTTATGATAGGCATTTCCTACATCGTCTATATTTGATATATGATTTCCCATATTGGCTAAACACACATCTGGAACTGCACAATTCTTTGCTAGGAAGCTAACAAGACATTTTTTGTGTAGAATTTCTGTTTATTATCCGATTCTGTTTTAGCTGTCATATAATGTAGGTGGCATGAAATCTTCCCAACGCCCGCGAAAAAGTTAAAGGTTTGTAAAGTGAAACTTGAAGAAATTAAAAAATTCGTATTCGAAATTTAATTAAAAATTTAATGATTGCGTATTTTTAAAAAGATTCCCAAATATATATTGCTTTTTATAGACATTGTTACATAATTTTTCCAGATGAGACTTCATTAGGGAAATTAAATTCAAACCATTTTCATTTTCCATCAGACATTTACTTAGTAGTCTAGAAATGGCTAGTTAGCTCGTCGAAAATATTGGTTATATTTAATTTCAGGTACAATGGTCAAGGCTTCAAAATATATATAAATCTTTAGGTATAAATTCATGCCCGTGATTCCACCAAATTGTCTGATATCAACATCATTTGATTTTAATGGTATTAAATTTTATCATGTATATAAATCTGATTGAAACAGTGTCATAACATCAAAGTGCTATTAAAAACAACTATGCGGTTCATTCAGTTTTATAAATTTCGTATGTTATAAATTCATATTTTTATTTTACTAAACAGTATCCTTCTATGGCTTTCAACAATGAAAGAAAATATTTGATGAAACAAGGAAAGTTGTTTGAATTTTGAGGTAAAAACGTAATTTGAAGTTTGAAATTAGGGTGTACATATTTAATAAGTTATAAAAATTCGAAGCGAATTTTCACAAATATTAAATTGTTATCACTTCTAAAGTATAAATCAATAAATAAAATTTATTTATCTTCAGAAAAGAGACCTTCATTTAGATAAGCCAAATTTTTCTCATACATACATTCGAGTGCTAGGATGAGCATCTTATAGTGAATTTTATTTTTCAAACTTTAATTTTTTTTAAAAAATTAAGACTTTAATCTTTTCACCATTTTTTCAGTAATTAATCCTGGAAATATTAATGAACAATGCAAATTTTTATAGCATTTTAAGATTTATAAATTGAATTTTCATTAATATCAATATAAAGGTCATGAAAATCCACTTGATTATTAATTCTTTGCAAATATTTTCTGTGGATATTTTTCAATAAAAAATTTCATTCCTACATTAAAATTCAAACTGTTCTCATCACTTGATTAGAAATTTTATCGCTTGATTTTAATGTATTGTTGAAACTAAGGGGTCAAGTCCTTGCTAATTAAGAATGTATTTTATATGAATCAAAACGTACAGGTATTATTGTTAGAGTGAAGAAGCACAATTAGAAAATTATAGTGCCATTAAAAACCATAAAGAAAAGGGTTAAAAACAATAAAGGACAGGTTCAATACTCTAGAAAGAGAACTTATGTACACAATCAAAGCAAATGTAAATCCTTTAACTAGTTTGTTTGCCCGTCCGATATGCATGCAGCGATTTAAATTAATAAGCTTTTCCGTTAGCCGGATGCAAGCAAAAAATCGCCAAATAATGCAGAATTTCACCAAAATTGTTTGACGATTTTTCGCTTGCATCCGGCTAACGGAGAAGTACCTAAATTACTTTGCAACTTTTAAACAATTAAGTTGTTCATAATTGTTAAAATTATAGACAAAAATTGCCTATAATAATTAAAAATATCGAATATTCTGTATGAATTCTCAATTGAATCAAACGACAAAACATTCCTAAAATCGAAGATTTCATCTAATTTCATAGTATATATATCAGGGAAGAGCTGAACTTATAACGGTCTTAACACGGCTTTAAAACTAATATTTTTTAAAGCGAAAAGTGATAAGGGCATCAAGAATAACAAGGTATGCAAGGTAACAATTAAATCAATGAAATCAAATACTGCCCAGTAATTTAGGATATATAGATAATAAGGTGCTTTGGTAGTTTCTTAGTAATGGACTAAAATTCAAAGAATACATACCAAGCAACTTGGCTATGAAGGTCATCCAAGTGTCATTCATATTTCGACAACAGAAGGGCTTTATGAAGTCTTCCACTGTGATGTTAGCCAAAGCGTTCACAGCTGATGAGAGGGCACCGAGTGAAGCACTGAACACCCCGGCAATGCACAAACCGGTGAGACCCGGTATGTTATTAAATATGTATAGAATGCCATAAGGCATCAGCTGAAAGCAAATATACTAAACTTCAGTCTGCATAGTAAGTTATATTTTCAAATATATATAGAACGCCATAAGGCGTCATCTGAAAGGTAACTGTACTAACGTCAATATTTATAGTAAGTTATGTTATCAAATATGCATAGAATTCCATAAGGCATCAGCTGAAAGACAAATGTACTAATGTCAGTCTTTATAGTAAGTTATATATTCAAATATGTATAGAATGCCATAAGGTGTCAGCTGAAAGACAAATGTACTAAACGTCAGAATGAATAGCAAGTTATATTTTCAAATTAGAATGCCATAAAGCATCAGCTGATAGACAAATGTACTAAACGTCAGTCTTCATAGTAAGTTATGTTATATATGTATAGAATGACTTAAGGCGTCAGTTGAAAGTAAAATGTACTAAACGTCAGTCTGAAACAGTAAATAATAAAATTGTGTTGCGGTTCGTAAAATTAATAAAATATTCCACAATAAATGATTTAGCTTAAAAATAGAATTGATTTAAAAATCTATTTCATACTGATATTCTATCGATTGAAAATTAAAATCTCACAAAAAATCTGATAGTGATATATTATAATTAACTTCTAAGCGGGATTACTAGCCTTTAGATAAATAAAGCAAATATCTTCAAACCTAAAATTTATTTGAAATCCAAAAATCCAAATTACATGTCAACAAGTGTGATTTTTTAACAATAAAATCTCATTTTTAAGATTTCGTGTTATTAAAAGAAATGAGCATCTGAGGGATTTGTAAATACTGTTTTCAACTGATGTATGCTAAAAACAAAATATATGATAATACTAAATTATTGTCATATTTATTTTAGTTGTATTAACTTTCCGTTCTAAAGCAGCCTCAGGGTTATTTTGAGATGAACCTCGTAATTTTGATTGAGATGAGATAACGAAGACGACAACTAAACTGTTAACCCCCTCTCTAAGTTTCCACACCACATGTGATCCTGATGACTTTAACATACACCTGATCCACTTATACAACGACAATTCTTCTCTGGAATTAGGTATTGAACCTGAAACCTTCAGTACCAAAGCCGACAGATAATCACCAAGCCACAAAGGCCTATAATTGAGGATTATGATTTATGTTAAGAAGAAAGATCTCTAAGTGGTAAAATTCTTTTACTTTGCTTACACAAATTTAGGAAGAAAACAATGTGGTAATTTAAATAGTGTTATAACTTACTTGGTCGGCCGACCTGAGCTTCACATTTTCGTCTTCTATCGGATCGCAGTCGTGAAACAGGGCATAGAGTGCGATTCCGTCCCATAGAGTGAAAACAGTAAAAAACATCAGGAATGGAATGCTCAAAATCAATGCTCTGTCATAATAATCAATGTTGTGTGACATATTCAAATTTCATAATTTGGTAACTTGTATATAGCTGTGTTTATTACTTCAGTTATAATACAAGTAAATTAATATCTTCAGACACATACATATTTATATTCTATATTTAATTAATTACAAACACTGAGTATTGACATTAATTAAATATAAAAATCTCAATTTTGAAAAGAATAAATAGTAAAACTAGAAAATCCAGGTGTATAAACCGATGATATCACTGTCATTTTTCATAAAATCAATTTTAAATAAAGTTTGTAATTAAATAATTGTTTAAATTGCAAAATTAAATATAAAGTTGGAAATTACTCTTAAATTTTTGATGTATTAAAATTGTATGAAGAAAGCAGATTAAAATTAGCAAACACACTCTAAATCAGAATGAATTTATAAGGATGCGAAGTTCTTACTCAATTAACCATTCCTATTTTAAGAATTTGCAAAAATAAAAGGCAACATAATGAAGACAATATTTTTATTCGATTACTTTAAAATAAAAGCTTAATTTTTATAATTATAAATTCATCTTCCAATTCAATAAACAATATATTCTTTTCTAGCATCGAAAGAATTTTTCTTTTTGGGATAGTTAAAAAATTATTTCTTGAGATAGCCCAAATATTATAAAATTATTAATAATAATTCTAGAATATTACTAGATTTTGATTTTATGATTTCCTGACTTGAATTTATCTTCCAATCGTTTCAAAAAATAAATACGATTGGATCTCCCTATATCGACCTTGAAAAGCTCTGAAAAAATATTTGTTATAGAGAACTCACAGTAAGTTGAAATGCGATGCATAAATTTTTCATTCTTTTCTATGAATTATTACAATTATGAACAGTTAATTTTTTTATACCAAAAGGAGATTAAGAAGAAATTACCAAACAAAATTTTTTAAGAAATTTCACAAACGACAACAATTTTTGAAAAGCATTAATTACTGTTTCTCTAAGTTTTTCAATTTTTTGTCATATTTTTATTTTTTTTATTCATTTACTACATTTTTTATTATTATAATTTCTTATTCTTAAAGACATACTTCGTTTTTTATACTTAGATATCTTTTATTTAGATACCATATTTACAATAAGCAATCTAATTTAGAAATATAAATTTAAAGAAAATATTTCCTTTTTATAACCTTGCCTTTTTTTACTAAAGGAAACCTCCAGAAACCTTAGTTGTAATATTCATCTTTCAAACTACATATAGCACCAATTTTCTATGTTAGAATGTATTGATTAGAATGTTAGAATGTATTGAATGTATTGATTTGCAATTATTTTTAAGAAAAAGATATTTGCAGTAGTTTGATTTAATTTTTAATATAACAGTATAGTCACAGAAAATTAAATGATTTGTTAACACTATGTTTCGCAACTATACAAGTACGTTTAAGGACAATTGTGTTGTACCAGTTTAATATTTCAGTTTAAAATAAACAACGGAAAGTTTGGTTGTAATATTCATTTTAAATACCAATATTTTCGTATATTAAAACAGTGCAATATATAAATCTATTTTTTTTATTTTGTCATGCATTTATTGTAAGAATTTTTAATATTTTTTCACGATTAATTATTACCTAGTTATTATTAATATATTTTATTATAAGAATATCTAAGTTTTATTAGCTATTACTCACTGCTGTGCTTTTCTTAAGTTTCCAACACTCAAAAATCTCTGTATAGTCGATTGATTTGATCCGTATAACAGCAGCCAGAATGTGAAACCATAGGCAAAGGAGTTCCAAAAGGTGTAACGCTCAGTCAGGTCCCCGGAAAACCTGAAAAATAAAGTTGATATTATATTAAATATAATGTTATACTCACCTTAACCCCTTATATATATTTTTTTGACGAAATGTGTAAGAATAAGGTAGAGACTAGATATAATAAAGCGGATTTCTTTTGATAATACATGCAATATATTGATTAGCATTTGGGTACCTTATCTAAAATTTATTGGAATACTTATAAAAAAAAATCACTTCCTTAACTATGAAAGTTCAAAGGAAAATGATTGAAACTTTCCTTGGAGCAAAGAATGTCTGAAAATAAAATAATACAAGACTTTTGTCAGTAATGATTTATCCAATTCCCGAGTGTAACATTTTAAGATAATTAGCATTCTAAATAAATCTTACTCAAAGAAAGTGAAGCTCAATTATCGTATCAATAACTGATAAAATGATGAGTCATTACTCTTTTAATCAACATAATTAATCTCTCATAAAATTTTAAAATAAATTATGACCATAGTTTGAAATTGCACTATACGAATATGCAGCTACCAAATGAAAAAGATTTTACTCCCAAAGAATTATAAATACAGAAATAAATCTTACTCAAAGAAAATGAATCTGCCGCCTCTTCTGGCTATATCAAAAACTTCATTGAAACCTAGCATCATAGATATCTTCACAATAAGAGCAACCATGGCCAAATACATAAGAGCAGACTGAAATACGACTGTCCACACGACCGCCTTGAGTCCTCCCTGAAGAACAGAAGCAAAACTGGGACATTATTACTAACTCTAGATTCAAAAATTGTTTATTACATCAGAACATTTGTAATTATTGGACAACTTAGAGTTGATATTATATATGGGATTAATTCAAGGATTTACCAAGACATTGTACTTTATTAGCAAGTCAAATGTTTTCTTATAATAAAGGAGTAAAAGTATGTTGTTGTTACTAATCTCAGATCGCCCAGCAGTGATAGGCCATCTCCATAAAACCCAATATTTCCAAAAAATCCATAAATAGAGCTGAGTCTTTGAGTATGTCATGCTTTGTAAAATTTAGACAATTTAAAATGTGAGTGGGAGAAGCTGGAGCGCTCTTACAACAATGACAGTCCGGGAAATATTTTTGTCCCTGGTGAAAAGTGAGGCCTTTTAAATGTCAGCTGATAAATCGAGAGAGGGCAGTACTTTGTTTTCTATCGCCCCCTGGTCTGGAGGGCCCCTCCAGGACAATCTCTAAAGTACCAGGAGTTATTCGGAGGAACACGCCAAAGCTTATTTGTCTCTACTTTTGCAATTCAGGGGATCTCTGTATACGTGAGAGTGTTGACAATACCAACTTCATCGGTGGTAGCCGCCACAGCGAGGGAGTCAGCTCTCTCGTTGCCTTCAAGTCCGATGTGGGAAGAAACCCACTGAAAATGAATGTTGTGCTTTGCAGTAAGTCGATGGATGGCATTTAGAATGTTAATACTCGTTAAGTCTCCCACTTGCTTCCAGTTCGATAGGTGCTGTAAAGAGGCATGATTATCCGTTAAAATCCATGTCGTTAAAATCGGAAATAATACAGGTGTCAACCAGCTGTAAAAATATAGTGTTAGTAATTCAAAATCAATTAGGGTTCAATGAAATAAAAGGATCTATATTAAACACAAATTTAGTACCATTTAAAATCCAGTGACGTATTTAAACAGTAACAATCATTAAAAAATATTGGCAGTCATTATTATTTTCAATAATTGTTGACAGCAATTATCAGAGATTGTTCATAGTAATTATCGGAGATTGTTCATAGCAATTGTCAGAGATTGTTAATTATCAATGATTATTAATAGCGATTGACAAATATTGTCAATGATTGCCATAATTCAATTTTTATGTAAATTTGATATATATATATAATACTCTCACAAAGCATTTATTTAAATTCATTCAAATGGTAAATATGCATTTAACTAAAAATATAATTTTTTTTTGCACGAAACAATGATGCATTTTTTCGTGATAAGTAATAAGTTCTAAGTATATTTAATTTTTGATATGAAGCGTAAATTTTGTTAAGCATTATCGAAAGTGCTATACCTGGGAACTGTAAATCATGCATACTGCTGCAATCGATAAAATTGAAGTCCAAGTTGATAAACCGGTCACAGCATTAAGTGCTAATGCAGGAGCGTATAATACAACACCCATATCCAATACCTGAAAAGAAACTGACATAAGGGAATTCGAATGCTGTTGATATTGCATTTTCCCTAAATTTGTTACCCTAAATATATTTTCAGTTATTTTATTTATTTTATATCAATAAAAAAATTTGACGCTAAATAATTGTTTAGAAATGTCGTTTTACACTGATTTAAGTATGGCTAAAAAGTTTGTTATTGAAATTTTTTTGTACCTATGAAGAAAGAAAGATTTGAAATTCATATAATATGAAACGATCTAAACATCAAATGTATTTTTCAAATATATATAGGGTTTCGGAAACGGAAAGAAAACAAAATGATTATGCTAAGAGATAAACATATAAAAACACATTTAGCGGATAGAACAATTTTAAAAGAATTTCACAAACACATTGTGTTATAAGGGTAATTGCAAAATAATTATCAGTTTTCAAATGAATATTTTATAAAGTATAATTATGAAAATAAAAAACCTAATGAAACATATATTTGAATACTTTCGAATAGTTATAAATGTTCTTTATTTTTAATCCGTTATGCGAAAAACAAATTTAATCTAATTCTCCATGGTAACAATGTAGAGGCGTCATTTATTCCAATAGTCCGTCGTTTATTCCAATAGTCCATTTATTTAGAATAGTTCATTTATTCCAATAGTTGTACGAGAATGATTTAGCCTCAAACTGTTTTGCAATATCGTTCAAACAATTCCATTTGAAATATATCATTTAAAATTAAGAGAATATTTCTGTTTCTATTACTTAGACTATTCCATTTGAAACATATGACAGAACATTCTCTTCTCCACTTCTACATCACAAGACTACTTCTTGCTGCGAAACATTTTGTCTGTCACGTCTTGGCGTAAAAAAATATCTATGTCCAGTAAATGGTCAAGTGAAAAAACTCCAGATTTGCTGTCAATTCCCCGATACAGAAAACCTCTTTTCGAACATTCGTCAGTTCCTCCATCCCTTCTTATCAAAATAGAAGCAAGGAAAGGAATTATTGAGAATTAAAGTGAATTCAAATTACTCTTGAAATTAGTAGGTCTAATAATCTTTTCAAACCAAAAAATTGTCTGTAAAGGATATAAATTTAAACGAAAATACCTTAAAACAATATTTAAAATAAAAGGCTCAAATTTACGGAAGATTTAAAAAATGAGTTTCTGTATTTAATTAATATTGCAATCAAGTACATCACTTGCTATTTTTTCAAAAGGATCCTTTTTCATATTTTGTAAATAGGAAATTTTGGATTTCGTTTATTCCTTGATACTCGGGGAATTATTTTAAGGGCATTATCAGAAACGCTAGTAATTTGAACAGTGCATTTTGTTGGAAGGAATTATTAATTTCCACATTTCATACTTCTTGGTCACAAAATTTAAAATATGAATTTTTTTTAAATCCGCTATGCATATTTCTATGCATCATGTCAGAACATAATTTCTTGAACGACCAATCATTGAAAACATTTTACTTAATTAAACAATCTAATCTACTTTTAAAAAGATTTTTATTAATGTTTGAAGAAAACATCTCAACCAAAAGTAGCAGGTTTTGCCACTTTTGGTTGAGGACGGATTGACGTATAGATTAATCAAACTATTTAAACTATTTTTAAAAAGAATTTTATTCAAGTTTTAAGAAAGCTTTCATAAAGTTAATAAAGCTACAAAATCCTCTAAACAAAAAGTGGTAAATTGAAGATTAAAAAGGTCTTAATTTAGAAATTGCAGCCATTTACACCAATATTTTTGACTCTTCTAAGGCCTATTTTTGAGAAAGTTGACATTGAAAATTTCAGTTCCTTGCCACGCATTTTTGTTGGCACCAAAAATCCTCATCCCATTGAACCCTCATTGAAGCTCCGCGTGCTCGTTCAAGTTCAATTATATTTTTATTCATTTTCATTATTTCATTGAATTAGTACATTAGTATTACAGACGATCCAAAAATGTCTCGTATTTATTGTGTAAAAAAATATAATATTTCCTATTTATTTCATTTCATAAAATCACCTGCTCAAAATGACATTTCTAAAGGTTTTACTTGCTGTAATAATTAATTTTTTTATCAGAGCTTTTATAAATGCAACAAGCTATTAAAAGCTGATTTTTGAGATGCTAGGGCAGATAATAACATTTTTATTTTTCTCCTACGGATTTTTGTTGATGTCATAAACTTCATCCCTAAAACAACATTTTCTGACAGGGCAAAAAAATAACTACATAAAATATTAACAGGCTTGAGAATAACATTTTATTTAGCTATTTTACAATAGAAAATGTGAAAGCGTGGGGAGTTTCATAAAGAGGAAGTACCTGTATGAAGTATTTTCAAAAACGTCGAATCTCGAAACGTTTTTTCTTGCCTCCAAAAAAAATACGGTCGAACTAGTGAACGTTTTGTAGCTGTAATGTGCTTAATTGTTTTCTATAAATTAAATTATTCACATAATAAAATTTTGAAGGAATATAAAATGGCGATTACAGAGAGATTGAATACTTTTTCATTCTCCCTTATATTAAAATAGCAACTATATTTGTTAAAATACTCAACACAATTCGCTTCTTTTACATATGTAGCTAGTGAAGGTCGCGGTACGAACTTGCGACGTTTGGGCCAGTAGCCGAGTATCATACCGATCGAGCAAAAGGGACCCTTCAGCTCGA
>JAOUZG010030345.1:3065641-3097194 GCA_026289955.1 Argiope argentata | reverse complement strand
ATATATATATATATAGGGAGGGTGTGAATTAATAGTACGGATTGAAAAAGGGAATGAATTTTGGAGAGCGGTTTCTGTTATCTGCAATCAATCAAGTTTATGACGGTATAGAAAATTAATATTTTGTTAAATTTATAATAAAATTAATTTAACAAAATATTAATTAATAACAACGAACTAATATATTAATAACGAAATAAATTATGTTAATTTTTAATGACTTTAAGCGAAAAAGGTAATAAAATAATTATTTGATTGACTCGACATCTAAGCGTTCAGATTTAATGAAAAAAGGCAAAAGTGTAAATGATGCTTAAAGAATATGCGACGTATCTCATTGTAAAAATCGCCATTGCTCCCATTTTTTTAAAAAAAATAAGTTCACGTTTATCAAATTCTCAGATAAAATAAACAATAATATTTAGTCTGACTTAAAGTCAGCCGGCATCTTTGAAAAACACAGAGAACTGCTGACGAAACAAATCAAATAAGTTTTTCAGCAACATGTTTGATGTTTATTTCTTAAAAACTAATCTGTGCATATCCTTTCCTTTTCCATTACATAATATAGCGAAAATGATAAGGGGAACAATTTTTACATACGACTGAATCCTTTATTAAATCAAGATTACTGCAATTTAATATTTCTTGCAATTATTGATTTTTAGAAATTAACTATTTTATTATGGTTGTTGTAGATTTATTTTATTAACGAGATTTCTGCCTTGTCTATGTACAGATTTTACATTTGACTTTAAACTAAATTCCCTTTTATCTGGATTGGGGATGGCAAACCATTGGTACGAGTGTTATTGAGGACACCTGACATATTTTGGACACGCCAAAATTGAAAATGATTTGCATGTGACTTCATTTAATAAACTAAATGTATCCCAAGTCGATTGAATGGAAACTGAAATGCAACTTATTGATTTCCAGTCAAGTTCTAAATGTATTCAAAAATTTATTAAAACATGGAAAAGTTGAAATTGATTGAAACAGAAAGATTAATAAGAAATATAAGTAAAGATGCCAGTAACGAAATTTGGAAGCAAGAAACTCGATTTGGAAACAGAAAACTCGATTTTCGAAGTTTCGAAACATGAACATCGAGTTTCATTCCATGAAACTCGATTTCGACACATTTAACTGTTTGAAGACGCCGTTTCGTGCTATTTTAACCATATTTTCATCTACCTATGCTTGAGAGTCCTTATTTTCAGAGATGAATAATATTAATCATTCGCTTAAAAACCAAATTAAATGATCCCAATTCAACATTCAGTCTAATAATAGTAACATCTGACAATCCTATATTTGCCATTAATTTGCACCCACAGAAGTTCCACTAATGATAATTGAATTTGAATTACATGCATAACTGAAGCCCTCACAGCTATATAGTGTAAAAAAATTTTCATAGTAAATAAAGAGTTTTAAATTGTTAGGATTTATTTTTATTATTTTCCAAACAATCACAAGTCAAAATTATTTGATTTCATACCTATGCTTCATTAAATATAACTTTAGAAAAAATGGCACGTTCATTTATAAAGGTTCACCATCCCTGCTCTTGAATGAAAATGAAAACTTGATTGTTCAAAATTGGATGATAATGCAATATTAACATACTTTCTTTTCCGTACGGTACACATTTTGCAATGCATCAAAAAAGGTCATTGCAGACAGATGGTAAATTAAGAGCAAAATAATTTGATTCACATACATTATTTTATTACATATTATATATAAAACTAAAGGAATACATTAAACTTGAAAACCTGGTCTTACATAAGACATAAAAGATTAAAGCGAAAATATAAAATATAAAAACAGCAAAACTATATTTGACTTACCTATATGCTATTGAATCTTCCGATTAATTTTAAACAAATTCTTTTCTCTTCACTTTAAACTATAAAAATTACAGAGTTGATAAAGTTAAAAGTTGGGTCACTTCAAAACGCTTCCATCCAATTAAAGCATATATACTAGTGGACAAACATTTTAAATCACTGCTATTCGTTTGCGATAAAAAAGTATCAATTTCAAAATATGCGATCAGTGTTAAATTCGAAGCCTATATCAAATCGTTTTGTATATAGCCCATTTAGATTAGTAACAGCCGCATTGATTCACATACGATATATTTAATTTGAATTTTTGCCAAAAACTGGATTCAAAGAGCAGCAAATGCAGTGATAGAAATTGACAAATTTCCTGCAATTTTTCTAGCTTGAAGCGTTAATTAGGGTATCACAAATGATAAACTATCTTTTAGTCCTTGTCTTGTCAAGCTTTTTGAAGGGAAACGGAAGTATTGCTGCTATTTCTGAGATATTTTGATAACAAAGCTTTACTCGGGAAAACTCCATGTCTTCAGCGGAGCATTGCTTAAACAAACACATCAAAGTTTGAGCGTTGCTGATAATATTCGACACTATTTCATATCTAAGAATTCTTTAAATTTTGATAAGAAAATTTGCATCGTTTCGATTTAGTATAAATACGCCGATTGCCTGATAATATTAGTTTTCTATTTATGGCAATTTTCAGATGTTTCTTGTAATTATAATCGTATTGCTCTTCTCTACACTCAATAAACATTCTATAAAGTTATAACTGAAAATAAAGTGTTCAAATCAGCATATAACTCAATCTCAGAATTTTGTTTATTTTTCACATTTTTGAACTGTGTAAATTTAAAAAAATATTTTTTAAAGTTTATTATTTATTTTATTTTATATTATTTTTATATTTAGTTTCGGAAAAAATATATGTGTGGAATTATTATTCTTTTTTTAGAGAATATTACAGTAAAATTGGAATTAGAACATTTTTTTTTGTTATCTCTCCTTTGCAAATACTTCAAATATTTACATTCATAATTTCTGTTTTTAATTTTTAAATGTTCATAAATATATGATAAATTAAAATTACTAATATTTTTTAACTATGAATTATTTTTAACTAAAATTCAAATTGAGAAATTTCATTTACTACTGAATCACGCATGCTTTTAGCTTTACCCATATTTTTCAGGTTCTAATTTTTATAATTTAAGCTAAGTTCTCTATCATATAGAAAGTTTACACAAAAAATGGGAGTTTGTAAAGTCATTACATAGAGAAACTTTTAATGAACTATGTTTTATTTTCGATATCCAGCAAAGTTTACAGAAAACTAAATCATCCTACTAAATTTAAAATTGTAAGGCTTCATTAACTTTTAAAAAAAAACTTACTTTGATAAATGCAAGTTTCAGAAAACGCTTTTATTCATTGAAATAATTTGATACTTAATTAACATTCACTTAATTCATTATAATAATTTGCTAAAAAGATGATGTTATAGATTTTATTATGATACAAAACGATCTAAATATATATTATAAATAAATTAAACCCGAATAATTGCATTAAGTAAATTATAAAATTTATTCAAGATATTTCAATGCAACATATGATTACAATGGATTATCACTATAACACGAGAGATTGATGTGAAAATTCTGGCAATCTGCCAGAATGTTTTATTCTAAGCATGTTTATCATTATACAAAGAATTTAATTTTTTTTTTTTGAAATTATACCAAATACTAGAAATATTTTGAAAACAAAAGAGAAAATCGTTTTACCAATTTTCGTATAAATATTAGAACATGGGAGTTTTAACAATATTTATAATTAAAAATATTAAATAATTTTTTTATCATGTCAGAACATGTTTTTAGGATGAGGTTTTTGACGTCAACACAAATCCGTAGGCAAAATTCTTTATCTGCACGAGTATCTCAAAAAATTAGTTTTTAATAACGTGTTGTCATTGTATTTACAAAAGCTTTAATTAAAAAAAGAAGTTATTGACTGCAGCAAATAAAACCTAGAAAAATTTCATTTCGAGCACGTGATTGTATTAAATGAAATAAATAAGAAATGTGATATTTTTTAAAACGATAATGCGAGACAATTTTTTATGATTAAAGTGACTCATTCAATGAAACAATTAAAGGGAATAAAAATATAATTTAACTTGTTCGAGCACGTGGTACTTGGCCGTTTAAGAAGTTATGTTCTGACACGATACTTTGAAAAATGCATTGCAGGTTTCATTTTAACTTTTATTTGTATTACCGCTACATTTATAGAAAACTGAAAATTGGAATCTATATTCTTCATATTTAAACTAGTATGAACAATTCTAAGAAATTGTCCATTTTTTAGAAAATTCCGAGTATGCAAAAAAAAACTAAAAGTTCTAACCAAACGAATAATAATTTTAACCATATATTACTATAAAGACAAATTCAAGTTATAGTTTTAAATATGCAGCAATGTAATTCAGCTGATTTCTTTTTTTTTATTTACTTGCTATAATGGTAGTTTTTCTGACTTCCATTCTAAATATTCAAATTATATCCATTTCAGAATTGAATTTACAAGAAATAATGAATTTTGTGAAGCAGCTCAATATAATAATTGTAATTGACTGAATTTTTAAAAAATCTCTTGATATTTTCATAGAATTACATAAAGTCAAAAAATTATTTCTATTCCTGTGAAAAATACTTTGCAATGCGAAAATACTTCATAAAATTCTTTTTTAGGGACATTCAAACCAATACTTTACAAAAACATTGCGAAGAAATATAATATAATAAAATAAAAACTTATCTGGGAAAAATATTTGATGATTTATTAAAACACATCAATAGTGGGCGCTATTGTCTATACATTTCTCGATACAATATACGATGCTAATATCACTACTCACGTCCACATTTTAATAGCAAGAAGTTACTTATGTGATAATCTTCAAATGAGTTAGAATTGCCATTCAAGCATTAATTTAGATTTTGAAGTTCTTAAGGGGGGTTCACACGAAGCTAAGAATTGCGTTTAATAGTAGATCACGCCTAATTCCGGAAAAATCACGTGACCGCAATGGGACAGTGGAAAAAACAACGGGACAACCGTTTACCACTATCCCAACGATGTTGTCTCAACGATGGCAAACAGGAAACCGTTTGCCATTATCAAAGACGTTGTCATACGAGAAAAATACAGAGCAAAAATCACAGGGACAACGATTGTGCGCAGCAGTTGGCCTGATTGTAAACCCATCTTAAAGAATCCTTATTTGTCGACCCTACGTCCGCCTGCGACAATTATGTATCAGTTCATTCAGCTAGTTGCAATCGGCATTAGGATTTGATGGCATATGCTAATATATGCATCAGTTCCCAATGACAATTTTAACCCTATTCTCAAAAAATGCAATAAACAAATTTTGAAATTCAAGAGCATTAATCATTTTCCTTAAATGATACTCGAAAACTATTAATCCATCATTTCGAACCCTACATTTCATATATATTAACTGTCGAGATGTTATCTCACCATGTTTCACAACTACCATTTTACTGTATGAAACCGTATGTAATAATTAATAGATAATTAATTAAAGACAATTTAATTAATTAAATGGGCTGAAATGTCAGATATGATTCGATGCAGAGAATATAATAAAATGGAAAAAAATGTTCAAATTTAAAAGTGGAAATCTCAAAATTATATAACTGAATATTATTTCTTAATACCAAAGGATTATATAAAATTGAGACAACATAAGTTTTTCAGAAGTACATTAATTTCTTGAAACAAAATTAAACATTATTTACATAATTTAAATAATTTTGAAAGTAAAATTTAAAACTGAATTTTTTGAGGATTCAATTTTTTTTTAATTTCAATTTCTTTGAGTTATTGCATAATTTAAAAAATTATTCTATACTGCACATTAGGTTTTTTTTACTGAACGATTTTGATTTTTGTGCTCATATGTTTATAAAACTTGCTTGGATTCATCAAATATTTTTTTATTAATTGAATCACTATTCCTTCAATTTATGATTCAAATTTTATGGAATCTGACAAAAACATAGCTAAATATTGATTACATGAGTTCTATTGCTAATTGGAAAATTAAAAATATCTTACATACACTCACTGGCCGATGAATTAGAAACTTAATATCAATATTTTATTGGACCACCTTTTGCACGGATAACTGTTCTGATTCGTTTGAACATTGGAGTCTATAAGCTTCTGAAGTGTAATTACATCCAGAGAATACTATGCATTGGCAATGCAGTTTTTTTAGATCTTGTAAATTAGATAAGAAAAGGATAGTGTTGTCGGATGCGTCTTTAAACCATTTCCACCACATTTTCTATTGAGTTAAAATCCGAGCATCTTCGAGTGTACAGCCATCCACCCCACCACCATTGAACGTAACAGTATCGACAGGATTTATTATAGCCGACAGTGGGAATAAGCAATTTCAATCTTTACATTGACCGAATATGTCAAGGTGATAGTCTCTTCGAATTAAATGGCCCCAAAGTTATCAAATACTAACCATCACCTCCTCTACAAACTTTCAAACGGATGGCAAAAAACTGACAATTTTCGGTATCATGTCCTTCAAAGTCCTAACAATACCTGGTACCATCAGCACTAAACTCAAGTCCTTATTTTCAACTTGCAGATGTTTTGTATGTTCGGAGATTTCTGTGCATTCCTTTAAATAGGGGTAAGCAGTACCGATTCCTCCACAAATGCATTTGCAAAGATTCGGGCTATGCGGTGACCAGGAAAGATGTTGGATGCCAGACTGATGCTCAGCGAACCAATTATGAATACTTCTGACACGATGAAACTTCTGACATTATCGTCCATGAAGTATCCATCACCATCAGGATGAAAATGCAACATTTCAAGGTGCACTTGATCTGCCAGTACTTTTTGGTATCGAATGGCTGTTGATTTACCCTCGAGGAACTGCAGACCAACATTTCTATGCCAGCAGAACAGGCTCCATATCTTGATACTCCCTTCAGACCCTTACACAGTACGAGTAAGGCAAAATAGATTCATGGCTTTGTGGGTTCTCGCCAAATTCGACGTCTTCCATCAGTGCAAAATAAGGTGTAACATGATTCATCCGACCACATTATAGGTTTCCAATTATCAGATGCCCAGTGTCATCTTTCCCTACACCACTGCAAACGATTTTTTGCGTGTCGGGCAAAAATGAGTGGTTTTCTCACAGGCACTCAACTATACATTCCTATGCTCTACAATTTTATGCCCATAGTTCGAGCTAAAATCTGTTGAGAAGAGCCTTGATTGATGATTCGTCTCTGTTAAATTACAGTCGAGTCCCTCTTCTGCTGTACAATTCGTCAGAGAAGACGTCGATCACACTTTTGGAAAACTGTTCTCGAACCCTAGTCACGTCTTCTAGAGGAGGACTGTGGGTTCTGACTCCAACTTTTTAAAACCTTTGATATGGCTGCTTTTGAGAACCAAGTGGGATCTGCCGTCTTCGAAATCGAGGCACCTGCTAAACGGGCACCGACAATAAGCCCTTTTTCAAATGACAATAAATCTCGTATTTCCCATTTTACTTCATTCATCGCAAAAAAGGACTCTTACACCTTACTTTTACTAGTATCCTAACCACTTGTAACCCACGTCATAAAATTGAAGCTGAGCAAAGAATTTGCATGTTCCATCACTAGCACGCATTCAAATGCAAATCTCAAGGGTATCTAATTCGTTGGTAAGTGAGTGTTTCAGAAAAGGGAGGCTTTAAACCTTATTTACATTTAACATTTGAATTCATGCTTTATTATTTGAAATTTAATCAATTATAAATTCGTAATTCGAATAGCTCATTAGTTCGAACTTCTTCAGTAAATTATCTATTACAAAGATGTAAAAATTAGTATTTGATACTTTACAAATTTCTATTTCATGCTTGAATCTAGCTTAAAATGAATTTAGTTAAATATAACTCTCTTCAGACATTTTTTTAAATTAATTTATAATTAATGCATAACTTTCAAAACCCAAAAAGCAAATATAACAGTGACTAAAATAAGTATTTCTTTGTTTTGTTTTCAGTATGCCCATTAAATGATTTATTAAATAAGTTCAAGAAGCAAATTTAAATAATTTATAGACTCTTAGAATTGAAAGTCCAGAAATTTTCTGAGTTTTAAGGTAAAAGATTGTAGCTGTATTTGTATGCAGTACTTGAATAAGATGTAGTTGAATATTCTCTAATGTCTTCACCTTTTTTTAGAAATTCACAAATTTTAGATATATCAAGTAAAAAGTAGAAAATTATTTAAGTTCATATGTTTTATTTATTTCTAAATTTATTTACATTTATTTAAAAATGAAATCTTGTGCTTGTATACCGTTAAATTAAATGAAGAAAAAAATACTAAACTGTCCGTCAATTATCGTTTTCAGAATAAATTTTCAAACGCATTATTATTCAGAATAAATTTCAGACATAAAATTAATCATAACAATAATAAATTAAAATGTTTCAGATAAACTTTAATTAATAATTTGTTATTAAATAATATCCATTTTATAGTAAAACAAGAATTTTTTTATAGGTTTTCATTTTTAAAACTTTTAAGGAAAACTTAATTTTTGTTTTCTATATGGGCAAAATAAAGACTGTACTGAAACGTGACTGACTAAAATTAGAATTGTTATAATGAAAATCATTATTTTTTTTATCAATATTAAAAAATATCAGAAGGAAAACTTATTTATTTCTTGTTTCAACTTCATAAAAATTATATTGTCAATTGAAAAAATTGCAATCAGGCTGATAGAAAAATAGTATTTATTTTCCACAAAAACATTGAAATTTTTTAATCTTTATTTTGACAATATGAATAACAATGTAACGATTGGTTTAGTTTCCAAATATAACTAAGAATTCTGTAAAATATAAAATATTGAAATTAATTTATTTTTCAGACTTAAATAAGTATATTCTTACAAATTTTCATTTCTTTTAATGAAGCATACAATGAAATTGAAAAAAGGAAATATTTTACAAATTCATTTGTATCAATTATTGAATTTCAAGACATTGGTAAATAATAAAATATTCTTATAAAAATTCCTAATTTATATCTTTGATTTCCGTTACCTTAAAGTGAATTTTCTGAAAATCCTCTTTCAATGTTTATTATTCTTGAGCATGGAAGAAAAGTTTGAAATTGTGCAACCTAATTTTCTTCTGCAAAATTGCATGTCAGATCTTATTCATGTTAAATATAAAAAATAAAATTCGCTTTAATCCAAACAATCTTCTAATATTTTAAAAATATGATGTAGAATTTTGAAGGAAAAAACCATGTTGTTTTGGAGGATTTTGAAATATTTTGTCAAATATTTTCCTTTCTCATGAAGTTTAATTATTAGTTCTAATAAAATAGAGGAATTCATGAAAGTAAAATTTTTATTTCTTCTTAGTTTTTTAACGATATCAGTTAAGAGAAATTTGAAAGTGAGCAAACAATATTTTTGATGTTTAATTTCATTTTTGAAAAGTTGAGATCACAGAGCAAAGAAAATAATGAGATGAAAAAAAAAAAACCATGTGAACTTTTAAACTTTTCAAAGACAGTCTTTCGCATGTCGACTCTTCTTGAAATATTTTGTTTTGTTTTGTTTTTTCTTTCCATCTAAAAAAAGAAACATAGTTCTTTATTTACAAATGACTGCTTCCAATTTGTTCAGAATTTTTTTTCTAGAGATTCGTGCTTCAGCTGTTTGTGCCATTACTATCAAAAACGCCATTCTTATTCATTTCCATCTGAAACATATGAAATAATTTTATTTATTTTCAATCTTCTAATTCAATAATAACTTGATTTTTATTGAAGACATTATTTAGAATGAACTTATTTGAAATTCATATTCCATAATCTTTAATAAATTTACATCAATAATAAAATTAATGAGATTTGTAATCATGCGCCAAAGTCGAAGCATTATATATTGAAAAAGAAGAGTACGCCTGCAATAGAATATGACATAAAAATAAAAAGAAATCCAAAATGTTTCAATTTCTGTATGAACTCTGTATTTAATCAGCTGGATAAATCATTTTGCTAACAGACTAATGCTAACAGGCTATTTCTAAATGCATAATATAAAAATAGATGTAATATATTAACATTTCTGAAAATAATATTATTAGCACAAATCAAGGAATGGCATAGAGGAAGGAGAAACTTTGACTACTGCAAGTACCAAAACCAAAATAATCAATTAAATAACTTGTTTAACTATTAACAGATAATTTATTATATTTATTTAATTCAATGATAAGAATGGATTTTGGAAATCAATGAAAAATAAGTAATAAAAAAATTAAAGTCAATTCTTACTTAGATCAAATTTTATTTTCATATTCTTTATTAAATAATTACAGTTTATAAATAATTTATCAAAAATTATAGACTTTCGCAAGAATTGAACTCGTATTCTCCACCTTCACGTGAAAAATACTGAAACCCTTGTATTTTAACGACTGAGCTTCTGTCTGTTGATTTTAATTTTCATTACAAACTGCTAAAACTATATTTAAAATATTAAAAAAATAATTAAATTTAATTAATAAATTAATAGTCGAAAAAACCATATTAACTTCAAGTGTCATCCACTACAAGTTTTAAAAATGTATTTGAACTTGAGTGGACAAATAAAAAGTGTTTTATTAACGATTGAAAATTTGAATAAGATACACAGAGAATCTGTGAAATAATTGCAGGAATTTTAAAAAAAGAAAAGAATATGATAGAGATGTATTATTTGCAGCTTGAGAATTCAAGGGATTTTATTTCACCAAATTGCAAACTTAGTTATCATTTTCAACTACAAATAATGTAAAAAAAAAGGTGAAATTGTATTAGGGTGGTTGCAAAAAATTAAACTTTGTTGTTTTCAATGATAGTCCCATTTGCAGCGACGACGTGGTGCAATTTAAGGCAAAAAAGGAGTTACAGATTTCCACAGTCAAAACGAATTGCTTTCAAGCAGTTCATTTTATGACCGTAGCAGATAGGTTTCAGGCCATCTTTCGAAATCAATGTTAATTAAAGTTGCAATCTGTTGGTATGAAATTCCATGATTTCCGCAAGGTAATCCAGGGCAGTAAACGATATGTATATTTTTACTGCATTTTGTCTTTTTGTTCAGTCCTACTATTAACTCACGCTACATCTATAAATATATTTTTTGTTCAATTTTTCAATCGTTTATAAAATATTTTTTACTCATCCAATCAAGTTCCAGTAAATTGTTTTAAACTCGTTGTGGATGGCATTTGAGGTTAATAAAGTTTTTTTCTTCCAAATATTAATTAATTCATTTTTATGAATTAATTAAAAAAACTAGATTTCTCATCAAACATCTTTCTTTCCCATCGCCAAATAAGTAACGAATTCAGCCCCCCCACGACATTGAGGTTAGGCTTAACATATTTTTGGCCGATTATTTCTAACGGTTCTGCTTTATACATCTTTGAAAATTATCACTATTTTAATACGTGCTTCAGCATTTGCGTTTAACTACTATTGTTGTTTTTTAATGTCATTAGCTTTTAAATTTTAACAATACGCCTGTCCCAGTATTGCTAAAACTGGATCTTTGCCAAAAAAACTTTAAAAAAAACATTCTTGAGTTGATGAACTTAAAAGGGAAATGGATAAAACTTCCAGACTGATGAGACACTTCAAAGGAATATTAAGGTCATCAGCAATTGTGACAATTTTTAGAACAATAACATCGATTAATTGATCTGCATATAGACAAACGCCAGAATCATTTCATTAATTAAGTCGAAAAGTAGTTTTGCTTTCATTTATTACAGGTACTTTTTAACGATGATTAGCTCCTTATCAGACTTACAGACATTTAAAAGATGAATAGTACTCATCCAATACCTTAGTAGCACACAAATACTGTACAGTAGTGTATGACATTGATCAATATTTACCATATTAATTAATATTACGTAATGCCGTACAATGTTGTGCATCAGGAAGTACTACCAGGAAAATTATGCAAAGATTATTGAAATCAAAAAACCTGGAGAATATAGCTCGTAAATAAATTGAAATAAAAATAAATTTGACTTTAAAATGTCAACTAGAATCCACTTTTGGCAAGCGTTAAAATCAGAGATCATATTTCTAGAAGGAATCAGAGATTTTCCTAAAAAATATAATTAATCCCTCTTGGTCAAAAATTGAGAAAAAGAAGAACAATCAGAATTACATAAATTCAGTTAGATAATCTTCTTTGAACTTGAAAGTGAAGGAATGAAAATAACAAAATTTCAAAGTGTAGCTTTGAAAGCACGTTATTTCTTATTTAAAGTTTTATTGATACAATGAATATTTTAGTATTGTGAAATTTCATTCCTTGAATTATGTATCAATATTCAGAGACAATTTTTTATGCATTACTAATTATTAAGAGAGATGTTTTAAGATATTTTATGGTTAACACGTACGTTTTCTAGCTATATATCTATATTAATAAAAATGCCTCGAAATGCGTTGCTCAGCGCAAAACTTGAGAACGGCTCGACCGATTCGGCTAATTTTTTTAAAAATACTTTCGTTAGGTTCACGTTAGGTTCGTTAGGTTCACGTTATACACGAGGATGGTTCTAATGAAGAGAAAAAATTAAAAAACTGTGTGGAAAATAGTTAAAACGACACTTTTCTTACTTTCCCGCCAAACATTTCCTTCCCCCACACCAACTGAGTTAGATAACAGGAAGTAATAAATTATGATTTGTTTAGAAAGAAATACGCGAAGTCAGTTAATTTCCATTCATAGATAACCGGATGTTTAAAAAAGAAAGAAAATAGTAGCTTTTATTATTAGACGGTATGAATATTTAATCTATGCCTGCTCAAAATAAAGTCTGGGCAGGGAAGAAAAAAAAAGAATAACAAAGGGGAAAAAAGTTTGTAGAAAGAAAAGTAGTGAAAAACAGGATAGAAAAGAAAAGAAGGGTGAGTGTGTCAACATTATTTCCTCTGTGGTCGGCATTTTCCAAGCTGTTTTTAAACTTTCGCATCTCTTGAAAACCCATTGTGTCTGTATTTGTTTAGAGTGTTTACATTTATGAAAATTTGAATCTCATTATTCTATAAAAAACGTAGAATTTTAGACCTTTCCCTCCACCATTTAAGTAAAATATCAATTCCGGGACGATCATTGCTCGGATAGAAAGAGAAAAATGAATAGTACAATGAACAGAACATCTGAAGAAAATAATACTATAATATGACTATCAAAATTTGTTCGGTTTAAAAATATTTTGTTGAAAAACCTGTTATGAGACACAGCTACATAAAATTTTATATGAAAATTTTAGCGAGCATTAATACTGGCGAACCGACTGGTCGCCAAAGGCGACTAGTAAAAAACATAAATACTTACGTCATTATTTTTGTCTGTAACTTCTTTCTTATCACTGGACGATTTAAAAAACCATTTTCTGACGAATGGACTAACAGCCTCTGGTTTCACTTCTGGCACGCGGATGAAGACTTCTTAAAGAATAAAAAAAATTCAATTCGTTTTCTCAAATTTAATTATTGTTTCAGCGCATTTAATTATTTTTATTTTGGAAACTTATTCATATATTCGCATTAAATATTGCAAAGTCAAATGTATGTTATCAAGCATGTATATTTAAATCTTATTTCATAAGATTTAAATATAAGATTAAAATTCAAAGAGGCTGGGAAATTTCTTTTATTTGAAGCAAAATGTCAAAGAAAAAAATTACAGTATTTTTAAATTTACAAGTATTAAGTAAAGAATTAACAGCCAAAGAAAATAAGATAGTTTGAATGTGTTGTTTAATTTATCTCATAGATGGCGCCAGGGACATTTCCTTTTTAAAAAACTATATTAGAAGACTGTGTCGAACAAATGCGTTTATTTGTTAAAAGTACTGGATTTAAATTTAATTCAATTGGTGTTTATAATTATGTATAAAAAGTAGTTTTTTAGCATAATACCATACCTTACATCATTGTTTCATGACTGTTTTCATAACTCAAACTTAAGTTTTTAGGCATTCTAGTTTCGTAAACATCCCAGATTTTGTTTGAAAAAAAAAAAAAACTAATACAAATATTTTGAACTCAAGAATGTGGCGTAGCTTACTCAAAGACGGGTTTTTGCTATAAAATAATAAACTAATCTCAACTCTACTATCCCAATTTTCATTGTTTCACTCCTATCTAAAAAGTATATCTACGAAGTTAGATTATATTGATATATCAGCCTTGTATCCGGAGTACTTAGTTTCGAAAGCCACTAAAAATTATTCATGTATGCTAATCAAATCTGATGTCATATATCAAACTCCGACTTCTTAGTAATACGCAAAAAATTTGTAGAATAGATTGACAGATCATATGTCGTCCTCAACTTCTGTATGGGTTCCGGATTACGAGGATATTTTTAAAGTGACCATAACTTTAAAATAACATTATAATATAAATAAAATAAATGAAAACCTATGTTGTTACCTAAAATAGAAATTTATAATTGAATATTAAATCATTAGCAGTTTATTTTATTTATTCTAGAAGGAATTTGAATTTAATTTATTCTTGAAGCATCAGTGAAAAGAATATTATTCTATCCATTATGTT
Organism: Argiope argentata; assembly: GCA_026289955.1. Lineage (NCBI taxonomy): Eukaryota > Metazoa > Arthropoda > Arachnida > Araneae > Araneidae > Argiope > Argiope argentata. The sequence continues at coordinate 3,082,625 of JAOUZG010030345.1, read as the reverse complement.
AAAAATAAAGAATATGTATGATCTTACTGAAAAGATAACTGGCTAGGCAGCCGACGGATAAAGTTACGACAGTCGAAAACAGAGGGAGCCACATGTAGGATAATTTGTAGATTGGAAAAATATCGCTGAAAGGAGAATGAAAAGACATTGCCTAGAAACATCTATTTTCTATAAAGTAAAATATATACTTAATAAAATAAAAATTTTACAATCTATTAATAATTTTTTATTCTAATTAATTATAATTAAAATAATAGAAAGGAAAACCTAATGGGTAAATCAAAATATACGGTACTGATATCTTGTGAAATCACACCAAAAATTAAAAATTCATCAAAATTTGTGGAGTTTTCAGTTATTACATTCATCCAATTAGTGGATAAATATCTCTTTTGGCGACTTATCACTACAGAAAAATTCTAGTTTGGCGACAGTACCATATATTTAAATCAATTTCCAAGCGTTTCATATGCAAAATATCAAGCATTGCAAATGCATTAATATTTATTTTAGTCACATAATATTTATATTGCTTTCAATGTATAAAATTTGATATTCTACAGAATGCTGAGAATGCATCATCATTGTATGAAAATATTGAACATTCCAATCTTTTCGAAAGTCACATGCCAAATGCTGAAAATACAACGATATTCATATTCGACATATCTTCAATATACATGTTATCATCAATAAATGAAAGTTAGCGTTCTTTAGAATACCTAGGGGCTTTGAAAAATACTGAAGATTGGCTGACGATGCATGAAAAAATTAAACCTTTCATGCATTTCTTATTTTAAATGTGTACCAATTCAAATACACTGATATTCATGTCAGATATATATTTAATATACATGTTACTTTCTATGTATGAAAGTCAGCGTTTTAAAGATTACTTAGGCAATTTTTGGAATACCGGCAATTAATTGAAATATATGAATCGATTAAAAATTCCAAGCAATTTCTTGTACAAATGCCACACACGGATATTCATATCAATTGTATATTTAATATACATCTTACCGCCATTATATGAATGATGGTAAAATATAAATACGTCATTATATGGCAATATACCCGGATATTTTATAGAATGCCAAGAATTAGTCGGAAATAAATGAGCTAAAACATTTCAAGCATATTCAATATGCTTGACATCATTATTGTTTAAAACTTGACATTATGTAGAAAGTTGGTCGTAATTATATGAAACGATTAAACATTTCAAGTATATACAATATAAATAATATAATCACTGTTAGAAAGTCAATGTTCTGTAAAATGCCGAAAATTATCCAGAAGTATATGAAACGATTAAATATTTCAAGTATATTCAATATACATATTACCATCAGTGTTAGAAAATCGGTGTTCTTTAGAATGCCGAAAATGGCCGGAAGTATATGAAACGATTAAACATTTCAAGTATATTCAATACACATATTATCATCCCTATTAGAAAGTCGGTGATCTGTAGAATGCCGAAAATTGGCCGAAAGTATATGAAACGGGTAAACATTTCAAGTATATTCAATATACATAATATCATCATCGTCTAAAACTTGGCGTTATGTAGAATACCAAAAATTGGCCAGAAGTATATGGAACGATTAAACATTTCAAGTATACTCAATATAAATACTATCATCATTGTTAGAAAGTCTATACCGAAAATTGGCCGGAATTGTATGAAACAATTAAACAGAATGGCATTGAATCGTTCCTACGTTCCAGGGCCAAATATCAACAGGTAAAATTTTAAATCCCTAGCTTAAGGAGAAAAATCTTTTCATAGAGTACGGGTGATATTAAATTCGATGTTGGGTTAAGCCCTAAAGATAGTGATAAGCTTACATTGAACATTTCTGAATATGCTACCTGTTGTGTTTGTTTAAAGTAAATAAGTGATATACATGCATGCAAAAAGCATCTGTAATTTTTTTCTTTCTAAGATCATGTTAATATAGATGAAATATTAAATTTTGTGTATTCTTTGTTTCAAAGCTAATAAACTGTCTAAATAATAGCATTATCGCGATCATACTTTGCTAAAAAAGCATTTAACACGTCAAAGTATTCTGTAGAATGATATTATTCTGTATTCTGTAGAATGATATTATAGGCCATGCCTAGATAGAGCTTGCAGTCATTCTCATATTTTTTATATTGTCAAGAAAATGTTTTACTTTCAATAAAATGTCTAGGCATTCTTTAAAAGAAACCAGCGTTTCATATATTGCCAATAACATATAAAATTATTCTGTTGGCAATATTTGGAATAAATATTTCTATATTAAAAATATCTATATCAATTCTGTTTGTGGCACATTATTAAAAATGAAAAATAAATAATTCATTAATTGGTTATTCAGAAATATTAAAAATGTTTTTTCCTTTATTAATTCATTTCATAATTCCATTCACACATTTTTTTTATCATAGCTTCTTAGATAGGTCACATAATATAGTTATACAGTTGCTATTATTCTTAAAAGCGATGAACATATATAGTAAATAAATCGTTAATGGCACAAATTGTCATTCTTTTCATATCAAGAATTTATTCGTTTTTAATTATAAGTTATTTAAAATCATTGTAATTATATCATGAGAGGACATGAAAATCAATGTTAATTCGTTAATACCACACACAGCACTTTCTATTTCATATTTATATAAAACTTGCAATTAAATCTAAATCTATTCAATAGTCTAATAAAGCAAGTATAAGAAGTCGGGTAATTCCTTTTCATAATTATAATAATTATGATTTCATTATTACATGATTTTATGTCAAAAAACTTTAGTTACATAATAAATTTTAAAATCGATTAATTTTGTGTATTTTACTGTAACTTAATTGGAAAACTATCTATATAACTACAAAATTTAAAAAAAAAACAATTTTATTTCTAATTAAAAAAAAAGATCTTTTACTTTTCTTCTTCACTTGTAAGATGAGATGTTTCTGTAAAGCTTTCTGGTATATTTATGGTTTCAGCTGAGATGTTGAAAAATTCCATATTTGTTTTTATATGACAGCCTGCTGTACTTTGAGGCAAGGTGGGAATTGGCGGTTTGGTAACCATGGCCCCACAACCTGCCCAAGCATATACTGCCATTCCGGCTAAAAGACCTGTAAGGGCGCCCTGTATAAAGATAAAATGGCCTATTTAAGTTTTACACTTTTAAATTGTGATTTCCTAATTTTTTTCGAAAATAATATAACTGAGAAAGAATATAATTTATTACTAATGCAATTATTTTAATTAATTTTTTAAAAATAAAAAAAGGAATTTTAACAAAAAAATTTAAATTAAAAAAACATATATATGATAATTTTATTATTAAAGAATTAAAAATAAATATTAATAAATTTATTATTAAAATAATCTGAAAATGAACATTAATTAATATTTATCAAAAGACTGTCATAATAAATATTGAAAAGAATTGGTCGGTATAATTGATACTGAAAGTAGATTTAACAATGCTCTAATTTTTTTTGTATTAGTTAAAATTGTTATTAATATTATTAATTATAAAAGGTTTTCTAATATTATAATTCTATTTTATGTCGTTAATTTATTTTTTTCTTAAAAAGAAAATTACATTAAATTTTAAATTAATTAAAGCATTAATATATATTCGATAATAACTTGTTGCCGTATCAAAAGAGGCTTAAAGAAATTGGATTCATACTTCGTTTTCATTCAGAATAAACATAATATATGATAATTTGATTGATGATGAATGATATGATTTATGATACGATATATGCTGAGAAATTCCTTTGCACATTATTAATAATGCAATTCGTATGTAATTCTGTATTTATATTCAAAATATTTAATTCTCTGTTTCATATTTTGAATAAATATAAAATTTCCTGGCAAATTCTCTTGTACACTATAGTTAATGGAATTCGTATATAATTCTGTATTTAAATTCAAAATATTTAATTCTCTGTTTTATATTTTGAATAAATATAAAATTTCCTGACAAATTCCCTTACACACTATTGTTAATGGAATTCTTATGTAATTCTATATTGAAATTCAAAATATTTAATTCTTTGTTTGATATTTTGAATAAATATAAAACTTCCTGACAAATTCCCTTACACACTATTGTTAATGAAATTCGTATGTAATTCTGTATTTAAATTCAAAATATTTGATTCTCTGTTTTATATTTTGAATAAATATAAATTATCCTGACAAACTCCCTTGCACACTATTATTAATTCAATTCGAATGTAATACTGTATTTAAATTAAAAATATTTAATTCTCTGTTTTATATTTTGAATAAATATAAAAGATCCTGAGAAATTCCTTAAGAATAAAGAAGCGAAAACACACTTTTAATAAACTGCCAAAATTAAAATAAATGTGTGCTAGCTAAATGGGCATAATTGAAGAGATAGTTTTTGGAAACAATAGAAAACTCATTTTTATGTTATAAATTTATCAATTTATATTGGAAAAATACTAAAAGCTCAATAATTTTTGTATTATTTAAAATTGTAATTTGAATTTTTATAAAGATTGTTCAAGTTGGCATATTTTGAAACTTCAGAAGCGCATTTCTGCCAAATTTGGCCTGTACTGTTTTGTTCCAAAATAAAACCACGTGCCTGTTTTTGGTTTTTAATAAATGTTAATAAATTTAAAAAGTATAAAATAACAAAATCATGTATTTACAATTTTAATAAAAAATATTTTAAGCCACGATATAATTTTCTCCATCGAAGCATTTTAAAAGTAGAAAAATTTAATTTTAGTTAATAAAAAAAACTTTTATTATCAGTTGATGCAAAATAAACCACTTACTGGCTCATTGGCTGTCGTAGTGAACATTCCAAGTAAATATATCCCCAGAATCGGAACAGCTATCATTCCGAGGACAATATTGGCGGCTTCAAAAACACCCCGGAAATGAGAAGACGCCAAAGCCATTAATAATATGAGGAAAATGTATCCTACAGCTAATAGAAAGAAATGTATTCTCACTAGTTCAAATTGGATAAATTATTTTATCTTAATAGAAGCTGCCATTTGTCATACTAAAAGATGCATAACTTAGAATTTGAAACAATATCTCACTTGAGGACTGTGATTTTATATATCTGTGTAAAATATCAAATTAATCTTACGCTCAAAATATTTTATCCTCTTTAATTCAGATAGAAATAATTATTTTGTCATAATGGAAGATAATGTTTTTCTCATAAAAATATTTTTTAATAAGCATTAAATCTCGGAATGTGAGTGTCTACTGTGATTTCATAAATCTGCGTAAAATAGCGGATGATCTTTTTTGCTTAAAATATTTTATATTTATTTATTCAGATAGGAAATTTTTTTGTCTTAATGCTAGCTAGTATCTGTCCCACTAAAAGACTTTTAATAAGCATAATTTAGAATCTTGAAATTTGATACGATGTCTAACTTTAAACGACTGTGACTCATATATCTGAGCGAAATATTTGATGATTTTTCTGCTCAAAAATATTTTGTTCAAGGAGTCACAATTTATGTTATCTGACCCCCCCCCCCCCCGAAAAAATATTTATAAATAAAAACTCATCATGCATATGCTTTTATTTTTATAATAACTAAGTAATTATGTTGTGACCAAATATTTTAAAAATCCTGTGAAATACTCTAATTTTGTGATATAAGCAAGAATACATTTTTTATTATTTACAGAAAAGAATAAAATATCTAACTGAATATGCAATTAATAGTGTTTAACAGATATTAAAGATTTTAAAGTATATAACATTAAAATTTCTTTCTTTGTATTCTAATATTCCATAAAAAATAATTTATTGATAATTATTAACAATAATATAATAATTAACTATAAACTCAATTGATGGTTATAAATTTCAGGGAAATTAAGTTACATAAATTAATCGTCACGTGTAGATCATGCCTTGTTTATAAATTTAATCAAATAAAAATATTTATTCCTTTAGGTATTTAATTTTTTAAATTTAAAACATTTAAATTTTTAATCTTCAAAAACATTAACTATTAATAATTATCACTTCACACTATCCTGCTTTTTAATGAGTAATAACACAGTTAAATAATATATTTAGCATTGTTTTATGAAATATCATATTTCTGAATATGAGTTTTACAAGTGGATTTTGAAATTGGGGGATTTCATCTTTTCACAAGAATACGATTTTAATGTGTAATTTAAAGGAAACTGTTTACGAGAAGTTGACGATATTTTGTATATAAACGACTCTTTATAATATAAAGCATTTGCTATCATTTGACACTGTTTAAAAAAATTAAAGGTGTTTTGCTTATAAGCTACTTTTTACAAGACATAACATTTTTAACATTTGACATTGTCAAACAGAAATCGAAGGTGTTTAGCATATAAACGATTCTTTATAATACAAAAGAAATTTCCTAATATTATTGACAATGCAAATGTAAACTATAAATATGATGAGATTGTAAGGTTAATGGATATTTTAAATAATTAAGCTCATCTTGTATTATTTAAAAAACGGATAAAAGTTCAGTAAAATGTTTGTAGTTATAGAAAGTTCTTTTTCGTAACTGAAATTTTTTCGATTTTAAACAACAAATGTAAAATAAAATCATCTTATGAATAGATTATTGTAAATGAAATTCAGAAAATTTTTTGAAAACTATTGTTAATATAGTCAAACAATATTATATTGTTAAACTATTGTTTGCGAATATCCTTAATATTCCTTAGAGGGCTAATAAATATTATTATTGTTATTATTATTAATAATAATAAATAATATATTTCTTACGCTGTTCTTGTGTTAATATAATTCGATATTTCCTGTTTATTTCTATTGATTTTTTTTCTTGCTGTACATATTCCTTTTGCCTATTTTCATCATGTTCGATTGAATTTCTAAAAGTACCTTTATAGTTTCAAGTACATAGCTTTTAAGTAGTTCTTTTCCCACCCTAATGATGTTAGAAGTAACATATTTTCGATCGGTTATTTCAAACGATTCTGTTTATTTTCGTAGCGTATGATAAATTTAAAATTAAACATTGTTAGATAATAGATCTTTTGATTTCTTCAGAAGCACTTTTGAATAAAAATAAAATAGATGAATTGAAATTAAAATTTTATAATCTGCATTGCGTTACCCCAACTGGTGCTTAAAATTCAAGTTTTTGCGTTGCTTCAATTGACGTTGAAAATTTATACATGCATACGTTTTTTATAACATTTTACACTGTGATTAGACTGTTAGTTATGATATATACATATCAAAATTTCCATGCCGACGACTTCGCGGGTAAGAGCTAGTACAATATAATATTAATTTATATAAATATAAAATAATATTATGTAATAAATAAATGTATTTTTACTTTTTTGCCTTGACGTTTACGCCCAATGTCTTTAAAGTTTGTTTGCTATTTGATATCAAACCTTTTTTTATTCCTCGCATTTATACTTTTTCATCGCCACAGAAGCTGATTGCTATTAATTTCATAATTTTTTTTATCAAAAATTAATAACAACGTACCCAGAAATTTGGCTATTAAAGTCATCCATTTGTCATTTATAATTTTGCAGCAACAGAAAGGTTTTATAAAGTCTTCCACTGTAATGTTAGCCATGGAATTGACTGCTGAAGAAAGAGATCCGAGCGAAGCACTGAACACCCCGGCAATGCATAAACCTGTCAGGCCTGGTATGTTGCCAAATATGTATAGCATACCGTAAGGCATCAACTGGAATGTAAAAGAAAAAAATGATATTTTAATATTTATCAACAGATTCTAGAGTAAAAATTCAAGCAGAATAATCTTTTCATTAAATAATGATATGTTAATTACTACTGTTTTGCTAGTTTAAACTTGACGGAATCGGTATAAAGTTGTGTGCACTGTGACTAATGGCACTTGCCGTGGACTAGCCTCCACTGATACGAGCAGCAGATGATTTAAGCCTAAGAAATGCTTCTCTTTGTTTTTACAAGTAGCGCCATCTAGGGCCTAGAGTACGACTTAGCTACACACACGTCACAACCCTTTTTAGGGAACGGACTACTTTCATACATCTCAGATTGTAATTTAGACCTGGAACAGAAAACGATCACCTCTGACCCAGTACCTCCAGTGACATTACTCTACACATGGAGGACTTTGCGACCACGAACAGATTTAACGAGTGCCAATCGCCACACTCTCGGGGAATCTTTGGCCGAGGAGTTTCGAACCCGTAACCTAAGGAGTACGAGTCCAATGCTCTACCAACCAGGCCATCTCGGCCTCATAAAAATTTGGTGTACTCAATAAACTTTCTTTCAGAAAAAATATTTAGATGTAAGTAAAACTTAAAAAATAGTAATTAACGTTACTAAAAGGTGTCCTAAAATCAATACAATACTTGAATTAAATAAAAATTCAGGGATTTTTCTTTAAATTGCTATACATTTATAGAATTGTAAGCACACAGGATAGGTTTAAATGTGGAATAACACCAAGAGCAAATTTTCCTCCTTGGCTTTACAGGCAAATAAATAATCTTTTGTTGAAATTTTCGATGAAAAAATTTTGTGTATGTGGCTGAATTTCGTTGATACAGCATTGAAGTTTCCTTCTTCAATGCTCGTGTCCTTGCTGGATTCTTTGCATAGACATTTGACTTCAAGTTACCCCATAAAAAGAAATCCAATGGTGTTAAATCACGCGATCTAGGGTGCTAATTCTCAAATCTTTGAACTGTGATCCCCATACATTTATTTTTTAAAAAAATATTATTGAACAATAAAACAAACTTTTTATTAACGTTAAATTTTTATTTATCCTAAACTATCAAATGTTCGATGGTTTTTAATAGTATTGCCAACATGTTATTGCATGAATGGTGGCGAATTCAAATTTCCGTTAATTTTGAGACATCTTGTGATGATATAAAATCTAAGTTAAATTAAGTTTATTAGTTAAGAAATCAATATTTTGAACGCTTAAAGTAAAGGCATAAATATTTTGAATGCTTCTGAAACTAGGATCTCTAAACTGAATATTTTTCAGGGTAAAACAAAAAAAAAGGATTAAGAAGTCTATATAGTAATAATTTATTATTCTCTATGTAACTAAAAACTGCAATTACTATAATTAGCCATTCTGCCACAAGTTGCAGTGCCTTCATTCCCTACGAAAGAAGAATTGATATATTCTGAATGCAAGAGAGGATGAGGTGGAAGTCACAGATGATAATAATATTATAATACTTTATATAAACACATTTTTAACATTAAACTAATATATTCCTATTTTCAAAAAAGTTTGCATATAAAAATCTCTTTGTCCTAAAATTAAATATATATTTACCTTCATAATATAAAGATATTTGGCAAATAATAACCAAAATTGACCTTGGGCCATAAATCCAAACCAAAGCAAATCAAACTGTCATGAATATACCATTCATACCACGTAACCGTCTACAGCTAATTTGATAAGAAACATAAGCAGTTTTCACTGCGTATTTTATAAACACTACATAAAATTTTGCACGTAAATAAAAAAAATATTATGCAATAAATGACCATCCACGGATATAGATTTTAGTTACTGCATGACTTGGGCAAATTGTCTTCAGTATTAATGAATCTGTTGCCAATTAGAAAATCCCTGTTAAATCTCTATGCACCAATATCTCCCTAAGAAGATACATTCTGTCATCAGCGAAAGAATTACTCAAAATATTTATACACCAAGAGAGAAAGAAGGTGTACTAAATTTTTAGTATTAAGGACTGTATTGTAGTTCTTTATAAATTGTCCACCAACCCTGTATTCACCAATCACTCTCTAAGGAGGTATATCTTATCATCAGCGATAAAATTCAGAAATAGTTTGTAAATTAAGAAAAACGAAAGCAATCTTATTAAATTTGGTATCTATGCATTTAATTTTGAGTTTTTTTCGAATGGAATAGATGTATACTAAAGCAAAAAGTAGTTGTAAAAGATTGTTATGAATTTCTTAATCGAAGGGTTGTTAAATATGGTAAGTGCCATAAGTAACAATGGAAAATGAGCAAGTCAACTATAATATTAAAAAAAACACATGTATTTAGAGAGCGCTTGTTCTGCTACTACTAAATCACGGACGAATTAAACGAAACTAGAAAATTTCAAATCAATCAAAGGAAGAAAAAAATCAGGCCTGCTGACTTTCTTAAGGATTATCATGAAGCAGGTATTTCGGACCGGGTTTTTTTCTGTAAGCAGTTTGGCTATTGTCTTAATTGTGACCCGAAAAATCCCAGAAATTAAAGCCTAAAAAAAGCTCCAAATTTTATAATTATGGCATATAAAATTTTATAAATATGAAAGTATATGAGAATTACAGAAACGAATAAAAAACCCTCATTTCTGCTTTCGTTATAAATACATTGAAGTGACAAAAGTCATCGGATGACTGTTAATATCGTGTCGGCCCTCCTTTTGTCTGGCGAAGTGCAACAGCTCGACGTGTCATGGAGTCCACAAGTCGTCGGAAGTCCTCTGCAGGAATATTGAGCCATGCTGTCTGTATAGACGTCCATAATTGTGAAAGTGTGGATGGTGCAGGAGTTTGGGCACAAACGGACCTTTCGATGATGTCCCATAAATGCTCGATGAGATTCATATCGGGCGATCTAGGTGGCCAGATCATGCGCTGGAATTGTCCGGAAGGTTTTTCAAACCAATCGCGAACAGTTCTGACCCGGTGGCTTGGCGCATTGTCATCCATAAAAATCCCATCGTTGTGTGGGTACGTGAAGTCCATGAATGGCTGCAAATGATCAGCAAGCAGCTGAACAAAACTATTTCTAGTTAATGATCGTTTCAGTTGCACCAGAGGACCGAGTCCATGCCATGTAAAAACAGCACACACCATTATGCAGCCACCACCAACTTGAACAGTGCCTTGCTGACAGTTTCGGTCCATGGCTTCGTGGGGTCTGCGCCACACTCGAACTTTACCATCAGCTCGTAACAACTGAAATCGTGACTCATCTGACCATGCCACGGTTTTCCACTGGTCTAGGGACCAGTCGATATGCTCACGAGCCCAGGAGAGTCGCTGCAGGCGATGTCGTGCTGTCAGTAAAGGCACTCGAGTTGGTCTTCTGCTGTCATAGCCCAAGGAAGACAAATTTCACCGCACGGTCCTATTCGACACGTCCCTCGTACGTCCCGCATTGATTCCTGCAGTTATTTGACGAAGTTTTGCGTGTGTATTAACATTGACCATTCTAATCAGACGTCGGCGATCTCGGTCGTTAAGTGCAGGTGGTCGCCCACTGCGCTGTCCATGATGGCATGGGATGCCTGAAATTTCATACTCTCGGCACACTCTTGATACTGTGGATCTCGGAATGTTGAATTCACTAATGATATCCGCAATGGAATGGCCCATGCGTCTAGCTCCAACTAACATTCCACGTTCCAAGTCTGTTAATTCTCGTCGTGCCGCCGTAAATCACGAAAAACCTGTTAACATGAATAACTTGAACACAAATGAAAGCTCTGGAAAACGAACTGCGCATTTATACTTTTTCGCTGCGATAGTACTGCCATCTTTATATGTGCATATTGCTATCCCATGACTTTTGTCACTTCAGTGTATATCGACAAAAAGATGCATTAACTAAAGATTTTATGATTGTGATATCTTTTTCACGTACTTGGTCAGCTGATTTCAGTTTTACATTTTCATCCTTCAAAGGATCGCAGTCATGGAACAAAGCATAGAGGGCAATTCCATCCCAGAGGATGAGGAAGAAGAAAAACACCACCAGAGGAATGCTCAGAATTAATGCTCTGGTAATAGATAAATAATTATTTATTAATTTTTTTCCAATATTTTGTTGTTTTTTATTAGAAACTGTACTAATATTTGTCATAAAGATTGCTAAGCAATTCTCTCCAATTTACTGCTCTGATTATTTGCTCATTACATGAGTCTTAATGTAATTATTGTAAGATTAGATATGAAAGCCACATGAAGTGGTCTCCTCAAAACTTTCTCGCATACTCTTTATAAACCTGTTATGCCCAAGAATGCTTTTCATGACATTGGCGTACAGTAGTCTCAAAATATTAAATTTTGGCAAGAATAGAACACTTTTACTGAATCTATCATGCCAGCGGTGGCACTTGTTTTCTTTTTCGATTAACCACTTAATTAATAATTTATAAATTAATAATAAATTAAATAATTCAATTAATGATTCTTTTTTTTATCTCAGAGTTGTATTTGTTTGACTTTTGAGTAGCACAATTCTTATAAATACCAAGTGCTAATATGGAAAAAAATAATAAAAAGCCCTATAGTATTTTTTTTTTATCTTTACCTGTCTTCTTTTCTTGAAAGTTTAATTCTTCCCCAAATATAAATGTTAATGTGAGGTAATCTCTTTTCAACTAATATTTTTAAATCAAATTTTTTTTACATGTTTTAATATAAAGCTATGGATTATCAGTTAGGAAGTAGTTTGTAAAACACATCCAATTAAAACATTGATTCCGGAAATTTTATATTTTATCATGAAATTGTGTTAATTCCATTTATTTTATGAACAATACATCTATAATTAATTGAATTTCATATAATTTCTAACTCTGAAATAATTATAGGTATATTTACAATGATACACATCAATTTCAATAATTTTGACAAATATGAATTTTGGCAGTGATATAGCTGAACAACAAAAATCCAATTAAAATAACTTTAAAAAAACTGTTTGAATAATTGCATTCTAAAGAAGATTTAAAATTCTTTTTATGATGAAAGAAAATTTATATTTATTTTTATGATGAAAGAAGATTTAGATTCATTTTTATGATGAAAGAAGAACTAGTTTTTTTTTATGAAAGAAGATTTATATTAATTTTTATTATAAAGTAGATTTAGATTTATTTGAATGATGAAAGAAGATTTAGAATTCTTTTTATGATGAAAGAAAATTTATATTTATTTTTATTATGAAAGAAGATTTAGATTTATTTTTATGAAGAAAGAAGATTTAGAATTCCTTAAATCCAACACATTTAATGAAAATAACAGTACCTTTTACTATTCACCTCATACTCACTGTTGGGCTTTCTTTAGATTTCCAACACTTAAAAATCGTTGTATTTGTGACTGATTTGTTCCATACATAAACAACCAAAATATACAACCATTTGCTATGCCGTTCCAAAATGTGTAACGTTGGGTAAGATCTCCAGAAAAGCTGAAAAATAAAAAGAAATGTTTTATGGAATCCATAGCTTTTTTGTATAAGCTTATTGAAATATTTTGTGAGAATTTTTAATATTAAACTTTTCTATAATTTATACAATACATTACAGAAGATTTCGCTATTACATTCGCATTTACAATACTTTTGGTATCCTTCTTAAGCATGATTTTATAATTTACTGTATATGTCGTACAAGCATGATTTTATAATTTTTAAAGTATTGCTAGTGCTATCAAAAATATAATTAAGAGAATTTAACATATACTGTGAGAAAAAACCCTAGAAATATAAAACATTTTGATTTTCAGCATAATATGTATAATAATAATTTTGTTATAATAAAGCGGTGCATGTTCTATTAGAGGTGGTAACTTAAGATAGAAGAAAAGGTTAATTTTCAAAAGAGGAACTTTAATTATTCTCCAGCCAATGTACATTGAGGTGAAACGAAAAAAAAACAAACATTTTTTTATTTTTAATTTGTAATAGTACAAAAATTTGCCTTTTGGTGTAGATAAGTAAACTTAAAAAATATGAAAAATATTGGAGTACGTCTTAAAATGCCACAAAGACATTAAAATTTCATGAATTTGAATATTTTGCTATATTTTAAAAAAGTAACCAACTTTTGAATTTGAATTTTTAATATCACCGAATTTTTTTAAAGATAAAATAGAATAAAAATATGAAAAATATTGGAGTACATTTTGAGGTTATGCAAGGACGTTAATTTTTCATAAAAATCACTTTTTGGGTCTTTTTTGTAAATTTTCGGATAACTCGATTATGAAATAAAAAGTTTTAAAATTGCGTTATAATATGAATAGCAATATAAAAACCATTTTACTATTACATTAGTATGCCATTCACTCAGATAGGTAAAGCTAAAGAACAATGTTAAATTTAATGAAACTTTTTTTAAAAAAATTAGGATAATTTACTTCGTTTACAAGATTTCAAATATTATTCTTATGTTCTGAGCTACGAGCTTTTAAAATTATGTCATTTTTTGAAGAAGAAAACTTCGCTTATTTTAAGAGATAAATATTATATATAATTTATATTTTCAGTTATTTATTCGAATTCCACATTGCCAAATGAATTTTATGAATGTAATGACGGGTTTAAATTCTTGAAAATGGCCGAAATTGGAGTGAAGTTTTATTATTTCATCATAAAATTTATTCTTGTTTAATGTACCTCCATTTTTTAACAAGTCATCGGAAATATTTTAGAAACCTTTAGTTGGTGTTCCATAAATATGTTTCTTAGGGTACCCGCATCTTATGTGTTAGTAAACACGGTCACCCATAAAATGTCTTAGCTGGCCACTGGTCGATCGTAATAGATGATGATGTCGTGCCCGCTTTTTACCGCGGAAAGAGGGGTGCAGTAGCTTCTGAGGGTATGGACCCCTGCGCACCCGAGGGCAGAAGTTTGCCTTCTAGCTCATATGAAGATGAAACACACACACACATACGCTTGCACAGCCCCTTTTCACAGGGGGGCACATTCACCCATCTCACAGATAGCACACAAAGGAACAACCATGCCCGAACCGGGACTCGAACCCGGGACCTCCAGAACACGAGGCAGACGCGCTACCTCTGTGCCAGCAAGCCGGTGATCGTGATAGATTTAACTGCTTTAAAAGATAAGAACATTCATAGAAATATTCTTACTTAAAGAAAATGAATCGCCCTCCTTCACTAGCGACTTTGAACACTTCTGTGAAGCCTAACATCATCGATATTTTTATTACAACTGCAGCCATTGCCACATACATGAGACCAGACTGGAATACTACTGTCTACATCACTGCTTTCAGACCACCCTAAGAGAAAATTAAAACATTTGCATGCTGAGAAAATATTTTCAAGGTGAAATAAAAATACTGTTGTTGTTGTGAGTAATGGCATTTGCCATGGACAAGCCTCCGCTGATACGATCAGCATATTTTAAGCCTAACTAATGCGTCTCTTTGTTTCACACGTAGCGCCATCTAGGGCCAAGAGTACGACTTAGCTACTCACACGTCACAACCCTTTTTAGAGGGCGGACTTCATTCATGCATATTCATTCATTCATCTCAGATCGTAATTTAGACCTGGGACAGGGAACGATCACCCCTGTCCCAGTACTCCCTAGTGGTATTACCCTCGACATAGAAGACTTTGCGACCCCGAACAGATTCAGCGAGCGCCAGCCATCATGCAATCGGGGAATCTTTTGGCCGGTGAGCTTCGAACCCATAACCTAAGAAGTGCGAGTCCAACGCTCTATCCAACCTGTCCATGGGCATTAACGAATTCTAAATATGTAGCGTTTGGCTAGTTAAACACATAGTGAGTTTTTAATCTATCAAAGAAAGGATAAATTTCCTAATTTATTGATAAATTGTTTATTAAAACCAGCAAATACGGCTGCCCAATACTTTCTCGCGAGCGTTCTAATAAAATTGCCGTGGCAAAGAACGACTTACATAGCATTTAAATTTAATAATTAAGTAATATTAACTTTTGGCGTAAATTTCGCCTTTTTACTAAAGTTCAGGTGGTGGTATCCTTGGCAAGTTATTAGGAGATTATCCCTGGCAAGCATTGATAGTATCGAAAAATCGAACACCATTTAGATATTTTTTATAAACTGATGGAAATAAAAATTCTGGTGCTATCCTTGGCAAGTTATCTGGAGATTATCCCTGGCAAGCGTTAATAGTTTGCAAAAATCGGATTGGTGTTTCAGACAGTTTTTATAAACCGATGGAAATGAAAATTCTGGAGTGATCCTTGGCAAGTTATTTGGAGATTATCCCTGGCAAGCGTTAATAGTATCAAAAAATCGAACACCATTTAGATATTTTTTATTAACAGATTGAAATAAAAATTTGACACAAAATCCTTTATCAAATTTGATATGTTTAAATCATGGTGTTTTTGAATGATCTCGTTTACATGTTTCTGAAAGTACAGACAGGCAGACAGTCAACTCATTATTGGATTGCTCAAAATTTGGTGCCTACACCATAGATGGTAAATCTGTGCACCAACGTTTAACCATCTATTCGTTTTGTAATTACTATGTTAACTTATATTCGAACAACCGGACAGACGGACTTATTTCGAACAGAGTTTACATAAAATTTGATAGAAAACTGCAGATTTGATGCATAAGTCGTATATCAAATTTTCATCTTAAAGTTAAAAGTATTTCCAGTAATCTTCGTCATATTTTTCGAGTAATCTCAAGTATTTCTGAAACATGAATATTCGTGAAAATTTCGAGTTCAAATTATTTGATGATCACGGTACCTTCCCTACATTGTGTATACTATAAAGTAATAAATTAATCAAAAAATATAATATAATGCAGTAAAAACAAGAATGGAAATAAATGGAAATGTGTGTTTACTCAAAAAGTAACATGCTTATAAAGAAGTAACATGCTCGAAAATGTGTTTTTCGAACTCAAGGATATCTTAAACATGAAGATTCGTCAAAATTTCGAAGTTCAAATTAGTTGAAGATTACGATACTTTCCTTACATTATGTATACGATAAAGTAATAAATTAATCCAAACATATAAAATATAAATTTATAAAATATATAAAATATAAATAATCCAAATATATAAATTGCAGTGAAAACAAAAAAATGGAAATGTTTTGTTTATTCAAGAAGTAACATGCTCGCAAATGTGTGTTTCGAAGT
>JAOUZG010030345.1:3046561-3065631 GCA_026289955.1 Argiope argentata | reverse complement strand
ATATCTGAAACATGAAGATTCATCAAAATCTCGAGTTCAAATTATTTAGCGATTACGACACTTTCCCTACATTGTGTATACGATAAATTATACGGTACGATAAATTAAAGTAATAAATCAATCCAAATACATAATCCATTTTAAATGTAATAGATTTTTTCGCGCTATATTTATTCTTATTAGTTCGTTTTACTGCAAATTTCCAAAGATTAAAATGCAAATATAACATATAATACATTATCAGTAATTACGTATTACAAAAGAAAAGAGTACCTGTGAACTATAAATCATACAAATTCCAGCAAGGGAAAAAATTGAAGCCCAAGTTGATAAGCCTGTAACAGCATTGAGAGCTAATGCTGGAGCATACAGCACAACGCCCATATAAAGTATCTGGAATAACAAAATTTTATCTCCTTAAAAACAGTTCGTGTAGTTTCATGCGATTAGCGAAAACACTTCATTGATTCGAATTTAATATTTAATACTCGTTCAGGTGTTTTTATGTGATATATATTTTTCAGCAATACACTTTTAAGAAAGTATCTAAAATAATTTTATTACTTTTATTAAAATATGAGATACCTATTTTTAGATTTGTTTATAATTTTTCTATTTAATATGCTTATTTAATCTATAAAATAAGGATTTTTTAAAAATATGAAATGTCCCGATAGATTTTTAAGAAATACTTCTGAAGTTAGAAGTAATAACTGAAGAATAAATATTTCAACTCAATAAGAATGATCCTTGTAGTTTTGGATGGTTAGGAATGATTCCTCATTGATTAAAGTGTAATATTTAACCCGCATTTATATGCCGTTTGCCTGATGTATTTTTCAGAAGCACACTTTTATGAATTTTATTATTGGTGAATGTTACATCAAAATTAGAAAAAAAAATGGATAAGAGAGTTTGTTTATTTATATTGGAAAAAATATCGAATTAAAAAGCTTCAGAAATTCCAACTAAAGTCCAAAATTTGTCACTTGACATATTGGAAAAATAAATTAGTCTCTAGTTTCTAAACAAAAATCAATACTAACTTTATTTTTGGTCCTTTCGCTTAAGTTTGTCTTTGAAATAATTTTTTATAATCATTTCAGGGTGAACCACTTTGTCTGCAGGATGAAATTAAAATAAATATTTCATCTCTGATTTTAACGAAATCCTGTTACGTTTGTTCTTAAATTAAGATTCAACCTTTTTAATGAATCGTTTTATCACGTCAGAACGTGATATTGTTTTGGGAATGAGGTTTAATGGCTTCAAAAAAAGTCAAAAAGTAAAAATTTTATTATCTGCAAGAGCATCTCAAAATAAATCAGCTTTTAATAACGCGTTTCCAATCACGTTTACAAAATCTCTGATTTTAAAAAAATAAGTTAATGACTCCAGAAAATAAAACTTAGAAAAATTTCATCTTGAACGCGTGATTATATGAAATGAAATAAATAGGAAATGGGATATTTTTTAAACAGTAAATGCGAGACAATGTTTTTTATGATCGTTTGCAATACTAAAGTGATTCATTCAAGGAAACCATTAAAATTAATAAAAGTATAATTTAATTCGCACGTGGTGCTGTGCCGTTCAAGAAATGATGTTCTGACATGTATACATTGAAATATGCATAGCAGATTTCATTTTAATTTTCTTTTTGTATTATCGCTTTAAAAAGGGGGGGGGTTAAAGGGGGTCATTAGAAATCAACATCTAGTGACCCTGTTATTTCATTATAAAGGAAAATATTTATATTTTTCTGAGTAAATCCCCCCACACAGTCTTTATATTCTTGAATCGAACTATGGACGCAACGATTAGGAACTGGAATAATTTTTTTAATACTTTCTCCTTCATTGAGTCGTAAATACAAAATTTTTGAATCTAGCATGATTACATTTCATTCCGCCATATTAAATAATTTGAAAGTAATAATTACTAAATTAGTATCAATATCATATCAAATAATTTGTATGAATGGATTTTAAATTGAACTTACCATTTGGAAAGTATAAAGTATGGCAGCGAGTGTTCGAGTTGTTTGACTATATCTTCTTTCTAAGTACTAAAAATAGATTTCTAGAATTTAAACACTTCAATGAAAATAATTTCTAATTTTTACAAATTAATAAATTTGTTTTGTTAGTAGGAATGGAAAGGCTTTGTGGTTTTTATAAATTCAACTTAGAACTAATATATATATTAAAGAAAGAAAGAGAGAGAGAGAGAAATAATTTCGTTATAAATATATAAAAATACTTTTTTAAGTCCGAGAAAAACTTATTATCAGCAGTTAAAGACTAATTATTTATGCAATTATCTTATTTTTTTTAAAAAAATATTTGATTTTTGAAATTTATTTGTTTATTTGATTTAATGTTGATAAAAATTAAAATAAGAAAAACTAAGTCCAATACATATACACTTCAAAATGTTTCACAAAAAAAGGAAAAATGAAAAAAAAAATCAGTGATAATTTATTGAGAAGCGTAATCACCATAATAAGATCCTTCAAAAAATTGTGATTTCAGTTTTTGAGTTAAAGGCAGAAACTATAAAAAAGCTGCTTTCAAAAAGATTGAACCACAAATACAGGAACTTCAGCCACAATGAAATATTTAATCAATTATCCAAATTTTGAATATCGATGTGATGCTTGATATTATGACTTTTCAAATTTTGTGATCAGAAATTTTTTTGTGAATTCTAGAATCATTAATTCTTAAAATAGCTTTAACATTAAAGAAAAATTATTAAGAAAAATTAATTTTTAAATAAAAACTACGACACCTGATACTTCGAATGATTTAAAAAAAGAACAAAGAATATTTTGTATTGATTACAAAATTTAACCTTTGATTTGATTTTTTAATGAAAAAAAGGAGATATAAAGGAGACATAAATAAATATAAAGAATATACAATTTCGAAACATTTGAAATTATCTGTGGTTAAATTTCTATATATATCTGCTTTTCATAGGAAGATAAGAATGATTTGGAAAATTTTGCTCTTGCGTTATAGTTAATTTCAATTTCACATAAATATAACAAATTTTACAGAGAATGGCTTTTTGATTTCAATTACACTTGTATATTTCAAAACAGATAATTGTAAAAGCAATAAAAATATTTTAACTTAAAATTTTAATAAAAATTGAACACTTTTACTTACTGTTTCTAATACAATATTTTATTAGTTGAATAATTTTAAAAATTACTTTGAAAATGAAAATATGATTCTAATTTTAATTATTTTTGAATTTTTTTTGGCGTTTTATTAGTTCGCTTTATTTTCTTAAAAAGAATTCATTCGCACAAACTCTATCCTCAAAAGAAACTTTAAAACCCAATAACTTTTACTTCAAATAGGAATATTTTCATCACATAAATAAAGGAAAGAAAAACACGACATTCCGGGATATTAATTATACAAGAATGGCCAAAACTGAACAAGACACTAGCATTTATTATGAATGTGACATTATAATTTTATATTGGAGAATAAAAAGAAAGAAAGCTTTGGACATTTATCAATAGAAACTCATAATTGCTATATATCGTTTCTTAAATGATTATATCAACTAAGAAATATCAAATATTGGATAAAGTATTAACATTATTCACCAATGCATGTTATAGTAAAAGTAGAAACAGTTAAAAAATTTCTATAGAAATAATATATTACTGCAAAACAATATTAGATACTAACAGCTTAAAAGTACTATAAAAAATATCCTACCTCATAAGATGTGGACACTTTCATTTCATAAAAAATAGGTAAGAATCCATAGGCAGCCACTAGTCCTCCAATTGGAATACCCAAAGCGCTGAGAAAGTACTGTGTACCATACAAGTACAGTTCTGCTGGCATTCCTAACACAGAGATGGAAGACAAACTCGTGGCAATAAGGGATACAGCTACTGGAATTATATGCATTGTTTTGTTCCCCATCAAAAATTCGTTTGTTGTTTTCTGGCGATCTCCAGAAAATCGAAAATACAAACCGATGAAAGCAGATATGACCAACATGAAAACTATCACTACATAATCAGTAATTCCTAGCAATTGTGTCATTTTGAATAGAAATAATACAAAAGCGCTGAAAAAATATGTACAATACGATTAAATAATTACAAATATATAGATGATAATACAATTTAGGTAGGTTGACTTAAATAAATGGAATTACGTTAAGAATTCGAAAGAATCTCACGAAGAATTTAATGAATATTTTGCGAGATCGATAAAAGAACATTTTCATACAAAATCAGGAACTAATCGAGTTTATACTACATATCACTCTCAATGATGACATGAATATGTCAGTTACTGGTTGGCTGGGATGTAATTGATGAGTAGATTGCACACTGCGTTGACACCTTAGTGATATATATTTGGAAATTGAATATACCGGCGTTGCTTGGTAGGAAATATTATGCATTTTGTAGATAAAAGTTTTATAGCTTGATTAATTGTCAGCAAAAAATCATTGAAACCTTTCAAATATGTAAGTATTAGTGAATGAAATTTAATTATTCGTCTAAAGCAAACACAGAAGTATTTATTTAGTATTGGCATTTGTTATAAGTAATAATCATTTACTTAATATTATATGAAATCCTAACACATCAGTAAAGTTACTATTTATAAATAACTTATTTCTGAAACAAAAGCTTATTTGATGTAAAAGATTAGATAATCTCTCTCTATCCGCTGTAATTTTATTTTAATTAATAAATTTCATAGCTTTTTTAAAATAATAAAAAAAATCCAAAATATTGAACAAAATAAAATGGAAATATTGAAAAAGATTAAGTGTCCCAATTTTATTGATACCACTAATTACTATTGCTGCCATTTCTTTGCCTTAAAAATTACCCGCATTAATTCGATATTTATATAACTTTAGAAAATTATGGAAATTGAAGGAAAAATGTCAATTTTTTATCATAATTTATCTAAAATATAATAAATCATAATTATAATAAATGTGAAAGTTTGGAGGAATGGGTGAATAGATGGAGAGATGAATGATGATAGCCAATCACGCTAAAACGGCTGAATGAATTTGGAGGAAATTTGGCTTCAATATAGATTATAGTCTAGATTCGAACATAGACAACTAGTTATTCCTGTTAATTGAGTGGTTAATTTTGTATTAAGTAAAAACTAAGTTTCATGCCAAAAATACTGCCGTTCGCGCTACATTTGGCCATTTCGCTAAAATTTGGCGTCAAACTACTTTTTTTGGCTAAACTTATTTTCAACAGAATCATAAGGATACAGTTTGATGAACAAACCTCAAATGTCATGGGTCAGGTGAATCGCTATCTACCAATGACTTCAAATTTCAGAGATACCTAAACCACCTAACCAAAACAACATCGTGTTCTCACATTATAATAAATAAAATTAAAAATATAAGATTAATACCTCGTTTATAAGGTACAAATAAATTCAGAATAAATCAAATAAATCCAATGATATATTTTACCTTTCAATTATCAAATTTTAGCTGCAAAAGTTTGAATATTTAAAACCATATACAAATAAATGTATTTTATTATAATCTAAATGCACATTACAAAATTTTCAAAACTAGAGATGAGTAATTCTTTTTCAAAATGTTCGACAATCGTTCAGAGAATGGTTGATTTGTTGCTTAAAAATTATTTCTATTCCTAATATTTCTAATATTATATTTTCTTAGTGAAATTTTATTTAACATAATCTTTTTCTCATTTTTATTGTTACTGATATATTAATGGCTTAAAAGCATAGATGATTAAGATAGTGTAAAGTCGATTTTGTCCTTGAATGATTCAAAATTATAAAATTTTAAATTTGGAGCATTATTTTTCCTATCACATTATACCTTCTAGTTTACATTCATTGACGATTTTTCCATTCCATTTCCATTTTATTCCATTACATTTCCATTTGTGATTTTATTTTTTTAAAAATAAATTCAGAAATTGGTTATCATAATAAATAAAATGTATTTTTTATGATAAATATTTAAAATTTCTTTTTGTAGTAGTATCGTGATATTTAAACAATAATATAAATTCGTTTTTATTCACAAATTGCCCAGATTATAGCGACAGCGCAGTGGTTTTCAATCACCTAATTTATTCTTAATTTTTTTAATGTAAACATTTCTTTTAATTTCTTTCTTCCAAATATTAAGCCGAAAAGAGAAAAAAAAATAATTTCACCTCTTCTTAAGTAAAGTTATATACGAAACCTATTGCTATTTTCCAATTAGCTAACAATAACAAACATATTGATGTTAAGAAAGATAATGCCCAAATTCTTCTTGCTCAAAATTCGTTTATAAAAAGTATAAAACTCACATTTTTCTAAATTATTGCATGACCGTCTTTCTTTTAAAAGGATCAATTAATATATAAAAACATATTACGACTAAAACAATAAAAAATCCCTGAATGAAAGATACATATTTTCTTTTATTTTAAGTACTTATCATTCTTAGATTTTTAATTTTTTTATAAAATTTTGAGTTTGTATAGGGCTAGAAGAAATTATTTAATGTTTAATAATACGCCTTCAAAACTGAGCATATATTTTTTTATTAAAATTATTTTTAAATAATGTTGTCAAGATTACAGTTACATTAAAATGACATCATGATTGCTATTGGTGGTAATAGATCTCCATAGAATAACTTTATGTAAATAAGTTTAAATTTTAGAGGAAAATGTATCCAAAGCGGGAATAAAACATGTAAATAATGGAGCTATTATTTTTTTTCATTATTTTAAAGGTATCTATTCTAACAGAGATTCACTCACTGACCAATGAATTTGAAACCTTTGAGATTTGCATTGGAATGTGGGGATGATGTATGCACATTCTTTGTCATGATGTAGGTTACAAGTGGTTATAATGCTAGTGTAAGTACGGTTTAAGAGTCCTTTTCGCGATGATTGAAGTAAAGTGGGGAAAACGACTGATCTTCTACCATTTTTTTTTTTTGAAAAAGGACTTATTGTTGGTGCCCGTTTAGCAGGTGCCTCGATTTCGAAGACGACAGATCTCACTGGGTTCTCAAAAGCAGCCATATCAAAGGTTTTAAAAAGTTGGAATCAGAATCTACAGACCTTCTCTAGAAGACGTGACTGCGGTTCGAGCACACTTTTCCAAGAGCGTGATCGGCGTCGTCTCTGACGAATTGTACAGAAGAACATTGATTACACTGTAATTCAACTGACATAAATCATCAATCAAGGGTCTTCCCAACGTATTCAGCTCGAACCATGTGCATAAAATTGCAGAGGATAGGAATACATAGTCAAGTGTCTGTGAGAAAACCACTCATTTCTTCCCGACACCCAAAAATTCGTTTGAATTGGTGTAGGGAAAGATGACACTGGGCATCTGAGGATCGGAAACCTGTAATGTAGTTAAATGAATCACACTACACCTTATTTTGCGCTGATGGAAGACGTCGAATTTGGCGAGAACCCCACGAAGCCATGAATTCATTTTGCCTTACTCGAAATATGCAATTGTCTTGTGGGAGTATCATGATATGAAGCATGTTCTGCTGGCATGGAAGTGATGCCCTGGTGTTCCTGAAGGGTAAACAAACAGCCATGCGATACCTAGATATACTGACAGATCAAGTGCACCCTGCAATGTTGTATTTTTTTCCTGGCCCCATTTTACTTTAGATACTTCCTGGACGATAATGCAACTATACATCGTGCCAGAGCATCAGTCTGACTGCCAACACCTTCCCTGGCCACCACCCAGCCCAGATCTTAACCCCATAGAAAATGTTCGGGATATGGCGGAAAGACGCATCCGACAGATATCTCCTGTTCCATCTAATTTACAAGATCTAAAACGCTGCATAACCAGTGCGTGGTTTTGTCTGGTTGTAAATGCACTCCAGAAGCTTGTAGACTCGGTGCCCAAACAAATCGGAGCAGTTATCCGTGCAAAGGGTGGTCCAATAAAATATTGATCTTAGGTTTCTAATTCATTGGTCAGTAAGTGTACAATAATTGATTTCTAAATTGTCAGTGATTGGGATATATTTCAAACTTCAAAAATACTTTAAATGAAGCGAATAATTATTTTTTGTATTGTTTAAGTTGATAATATTATAGCTATAAAATCTGTAAAGTATAAATTTGTGCATCTTTCCTTTTTCCTTTCAATCACTTGTAATAAAGTACATTTTACATACTCTTGATTTTTTTAAAAAAAACTGCATTATTCTTCCACAGTTAAGAATTTCATTATAGATGACAAACTGATACTTCGAGGTATTGGTGTTCATTGATTGGCATATCTAATTAGAGGCAGTAATTGAAATGTTTTTTTTTCTTTATTTAAAATTCTATTGTATAAAGTTGATTTTATTAAATAAGACTAAAATAAATATTTATTCCAAGATAAATTTTAAATTATAATTATCTAAAAATAAGATAAATATTTCTTTTACCTTATTTAAAACCTTGACTCAATTATAAATGTCTATCTGATCTTCAGATATAAGATACTCTTATATATGTCATACATATTCTGTCTGTCACTTCATAAGGATCTGATATTGCATATTTATCAGATGATCTTATATGTCCATTTTGCAACATATATTTTTATTTTTTACTTCACATAGCATATTTAATGAGAATTAATATATTTATTATGGTTTTAATCTTTTATTAATACAATTTCAACAACATTAAAAAAAGGAGATATGGCAAATTTTCTTTTTAAAAAAATGTGAAATAGATCTCACGGATTATTTTATATATTCTGATGATTTCTGATGCACTGATTTTTAAAATCGTGTAGTAGCTTGTGCGTAGCTTGTAAATTATATCAGACCCTTGTGCATAGATCTAAAATATGTGTTCTTGAAAATCTCTACCAACTTTATTAGCCTCTCAATGCCAGTCGCGCGGTTTCGGGCGTTTCTGGAATTTTCCCTTAACCCTCACGTAGTTCGGTTTCGGGGAACTTCTTGCGTTTCAGGGTAGATGGGCTTTTAAATCGGCTACTAGCCGTTTTAAAAGCCGGCTGGCATTGACAGAGTCAAAAAACAGAAGTAATGAAAAAGATGTTTCCTTTTCTGATGACATTTTTATTATTCCTCTTACAGATCCTTTGACATTTTTACTGTTCCTTTTTCTTGAGGTGGGTAATAAATATATTTCTGATTTCAGAAAGAAATAAACTGTGACGAAAAATTATGAAATAAGTTCCTGGTTGCTGAATTTTTGACCTAAATTCTTAAGAAACACGATATATTTATTTTTTAGGAAGGTATTTATGAAAATCAGTATATGTTGAAAATATGGAATATTTATATTTTTTGCAGTTAATTTTTAAATTATTTCAATGAAAACTGTTTATTTTTCTTAGTAAATTTTTTATTGTTTTATTTTATATCATTCTTCGGAGAACTACATTCATTTTTATACTTATAAAAAATCAGATTTAATATAATTTTACATTTTATAATTATTCTTGTAAAAGTCAAAATTGTGGTGAAATATTCTGATGAAAAGCCTTATAAATAAAAATCTAATGTATATCTTTATTCAGATTTAAAATGACGATTTCCCATCTTCTATTACAATTCCTGAGCTCAAAAAGAGCAATCTCAATCTCTGACATTTAAAACCTTGTGCAGTTGTGTTTAATGCTTCATAAGAAGAGAGAAAAAAGGAAAATTTTATTGATAAACCAAAGAATTGCATTTAAAACAACCATTTGTCTAATTTTACGATTATATTTGAAGTTCACGATCCCTATAAAAGTCATCTCTCTTCCATAATTCACATTTTACGACACTATCATCACATATTACACTTCAATCTCTGTACCGATTTCGCCCATTTTTATTTCATTTCTTTTCATACATCAAAGATATTGATTGGTTTAATTTTCCGATCCCTTTTATTGATAAATATAAATATCACAAAACAAAAACGTGACATAGCTTCAACAGCAAAATATCCCTAAAGATGTCTCCAACTCCAATCATGTCACCGATTTCGCTCATTTTTGTTTCATTTTCAACCCTAATCGATTGTTTAACAAAACTTTGGTACAGCTTTTAAATTCAATTTTTAAATTAGTAATTCGTAAATTATTTTCGCTTTGCTTAATAATTCGTACCATTTATTTATAGTATAAATATATGTACTATACATGTACTGGACTTATATGAAATAAAATAATAATTCTTTTCCCTTAAGACGCATCCCCCAGGGTAGCACCTCGTAATTGAGGATGAGATGCTTCGGGTATGGTGGTTGGATCTCGCCACCATTGGTGGGGACACTAATAGGTGGGGTTTGACTCGTCCCATCGATGACGGGACGTACTTCCTACGAGGAGGATTGTACCGTAGCCGGTAATTGAGAATGACATGCGTTTTGTGTGATGGTTAGATATCGCCCCCATTGGTGGGGGTACTAACAAGTAGGGATTGGATTCCTCTTTACGAAGACGGAAGTACTTCTTACAGGGAGGGTTGTACCGTGGCTGGTGATGGCCATTAGTACTCAACCACAGTTCCAGCCAGTATTACTGTTGCGGTGGTCTGGTCATTCAGTTTAATGGTTAATCCGTATGCCTTCATGGCTGGTCGGATAGTCTGTCTATGATTTCCCTTATGATGAAGTTCATGAATATTGAATGGTCTTATTAAATTGTTTTTATGAATATATTAAGTGATAAGCTCTCAGTGAAGGCAAGTGGTTACCAATAATCACATACTCATAGAGTATAGTTCGATTAAAATATTGGTGCTCATAATTACTTCCGATACCATTGTGCTGATAACTACCTTAAATCTATCATTTATTTAGAATACTAACAAAAATTTTCTAATCGATCCTAAGGTGTATAATATTTTTAAGATACAATGAAATATCGAATATGGGTGTTTACGAATAATTTTTTATATATGTCGTGAATAATCTAATTTACAATTTACTATTCTAGCAATCTTAATGTGTAAATAGTTTCGTTTTTCAAGAAATCGTCGAATCAATCTCTGAATTTGAATAGTGATGTTTCTAATCAAAATTTATGCAATTATAGCGATGAGTATTTAATGTATATGCAAATTCCTACTTCTTTTTTATTATTTTACATGAAAATTAAATATAGAAACAATGAGTGTGAATTATTCATGATCCGATGATGAGAGCTATTTATTCATTTCCACTTTAAACTGTTGTGTTATGGATTGATGCTCCATGAGTCAAGTGTTCCGCCTCAGGAACCTATAAAAGATCAATTTATAATTGATTTCATATAAGTATAATTTTTAATTAAATACAAATCAACTGTTTTTACTTTACAAAAGATTTATTACTAGTGCATATGATATAAGAAAATCTCAAAAGTTAATTAATTTTTTAATATAATTGGTATTTTGAGAATTAAGAATTTAATTTTATGTAAAATAATGGATGACTTTAAAGTTACATTTTGAAACAGATTTTAAAATTTACTAATTAGTTTCCATTATTATATTATTTTCCAATTATAATATTTAATTTTTGAAATTTTATAAAAGAAAAAAATATACAATACAATACTAGAGATAAAACAATACATAATAGAATATATATAAAATATTAAAAAGAAAGTCCAAAATGATTCACAATTTTATAGATAGTATGGCGCTATTCGAAGTTCAATTTTTTATTTGTGTTCTAGTTTCATTTTCTAAGAATATTGTAAAAAATTCTCTTTCAAAAAAATCAATTTATTTTGTAACTTATTCTACCGAATTAACTATTTAAATACGCAGAGGCAATTTTATGTTTTTGCTATTGCAGCAAATATCCAATGATTTTAAACCCGCATTATAACACCCTAAATCGAACGAATGTTTGCATCGATCCTACATCCTAGCAGGGGTTCTTCAGATGTAAGGATAAGAAGCTTCTGACATAATTGTTGGTTTTTTCCCCAATGGGGTGGGGTCCACTATCCCTTACCGATAATGGAACATGCTTCCTATCGGTAGAGTTGTACTGTACCCGGTGTTGGCCCTTAAGGACCTTAGTTCCTACCAATGTTGTCATGTCGGTCCTTTACTTCGATCATTAGCCCTTTGCACTCCGAGAAATAATTAGATGCAAAGTTATTCACCTAAGACGAAGATTTGTTTATTGCTATGAAAAATAAATATACCTATTTTTTAAGTCGAATTTCTTTGAAAAATTAACCTACATCTCTTAACCATTATGTAGGCGTTTTTAACAATTAAATTTGAAAAATAAATAAAAAAAACGTAGCAAAATGGTGCACAATCTTGAATGGTGAGTCAGAGGCACCTTCGGAGTGCAAAGGGTTAATGCATCCTTCAGGACGGGGCAGGGTAACAACTGCGTGATTACATGGGTCATTTACTAGCGTACTTTTATATTCCTTAATGCAGTTGAAATTATATTTAAAAGCATTCATGACCCATGTTTAAGCATTCAGGTTACAAGATTATTATTTTGCAGCCATTATTATTCTTTTAGATCTGTTTTTCCTCAATGTTGTTCAAAAAATTATCTCGTGTTCGTTCAGCTTTCCTTTTGGCATTCGGATCGAGTCTACGTTCTGAATCAACCGTAATTTTTCACTTTCTTTGTTCTGCCTTCCTCTTAGTGTACCTTAAAACCTCAAATATCTCTGGAACAGTTCTAAACTAGCCATATTCTGTTTCCCTATCATTATATATTCGATCTCATTTGTTCTTTCACTTCTATTGTAATTATTTCGTAATTGAACAGTTGCAAAAAAAGTGAATTTCTTCTGATGTGTGGTAGGAGCATAATAAATTTATATTTTTATTTATATATGGAAACTAAGAAAGATATAATGGGAGGGTATTAATGAAATAACAGCAGTTTAGTGAGTAAAAGTGGTAGCAAAGTATAAAAGTGGTTCGACTCAGCCACAAATTGATCTTTTATAAAATTATTTAGATATTTTATAGATTTAATCAAAACAAATATTATTGAAACCCCTAAATTTGTGTTCTTTGTATAAATTCACATTTCCAAAAATTTTTTTTTTCAAATTTTGCAAACAAATATTAAAAAGAAAATTTAAGGTTCCGTAAATATTTTCTGGCATTTAAATAGATTGGAATTTTTTGTGTAATCAAACACTATGTCTTCATTGTGCAAAAAAATAATAACTTTGAAATCAAGATTTGAATAGTAAAATAGACTCAAATTTGGCAACATTTTGTAAGGGTAATATATTTTTTAAAAATTTCATATTCTGATCAGCAAAATGTTTTTTTTGTTTTAACAATATTTTGTAGCTTCTTCTTAAATTAAAACATGTTATAAAATCGTCAAAACACAAAATGAATTGTTCTGTACCTGGAAACATTTTTAAAAAGTGAATATTGAAAATTTAATATAAAACATCATTGGTTTCTCGTACAAAGAATTTTTTAAAAAAAAATGTATAAAAAGAAAAAAGTATTACAGTGTCAAATATTTCATCAATTGTATATATATATATATATATATATATATATATATATATATATATATATTTAAATATTTGTCTCTGTGTTAGTTTTTTCGTTTTTTTGTTTGTGTGTGTGTGTGTGTGTGTGTGTGTGTGTGTGTGTGTGTGTGTGTGTGTGTGTGTGTGTGTGTGTGTGTGTTAAACTCTAATTTTAAATGTTATTAATTCCGAAAGTTTTGCCTTATAATAATTTCCTTCTAAAATATTATTTCCTGATTCATGCCACTTTTCCTATTTAATAAATAAAATGAAATATAAAAATAATGCACAATTGAGTCCACGTGCCCAGCGGATGGTTAAGAAATCACATATACAAATAGATTCTTTAAAAAGAAGATCATCCGTTTCACTTGTCTAAAGGTCATAAGGTCAAGGTCAAAGATCAAAAGATCAAAAGTATAAGAATTCCTTGCAGAAATTTACACGTGTGTGATTTATTAGACGCTTCAGTACGCTTCGACAAGTTCAGAAATTCTCATATGACATATTTTTTATTACATATATTATACATATCTCTAATTGATGTGTCTTTGTAATGAAATAAATGAATAACTCTTTACCAAAAACAAAGCTCAAAAATCTTACTTCAGTTTCAATTTCTTGTTCTTGGGAACTTTTCTTCTTTCTTCTTAAGTTGATTAGCACAGGGCTTACAAATTCATCTGCAACATCAGGGCGTTCGCCTATAAGATTATAAAAAAGAACGGAATATTTAAATTTAAAAAAAAAAGACTTATCAATGCATTTATACTAATCGGTTAAACATCTTTTTTCGCTCAATTTAGTTACATTGATGTCTAGTTTGGAAGCAAAGCTAGAACTAATATGAGAAAAGCCTCGATCATATCTTTCTTATACAATATCTTGAACAATATTATAATATTATATAATATCTCTGAACCCTGATCAGGTCACGAGATTTGAGATGCTACCCTTTCTAAAATTTCGCGTAACACTAAAGTTAAGATTTTGATCTATTTTGTCAGATCTATCTGGCACCAATCGAACATACAGGAGCAATATTCGGTCCCGAAGACGAGACCTTACTTTGAGGTCAACGGGATGTCAAACAATTTTCTAAATAAAATACGAATTGCTAAGTATAACTCACGATGACGAAAGATACTAATATTATTAAAGAACAATTTGAACTTAATGGTTTATTAACAAATATTTTATTTACTATTTTATATATTAATATGTTTTTCATTTAATAATTCATTTTATTATCATGTTAGAACATGATATTGTTTTAGGAATGAGGTTTGTGGGGCGTCAACAAAAATTAGTTGGCGAAAAATGGAAATATTACTATCTGCACCAGCATCTCAAAAAATCAGCTTTTAATAACATTATGACATCCCATTTACAAAGGCTCTGATTTAAAAAAATAAGTTAATGACTACAGCAAATAATACTTAGAAAAAATCATTTTGAGCGTGTGATTACACGAAATGAAATAAATAGGCAATGTGATATTTTTTTAAACAATCAATGCGAGACAAAGTTTTTTGGATTGTTTGTAATACTAAAGTGACTCATTCAATGAAACAATTAAAATGAATAAAAATCTAGTTTAACTTGCACGAGCACGTGGTGCTTGGCCGTTCGAGAAACTATGTTCTAACATGATACATTGAAATATGCCTAGCAGATTTCATTTTAATCTTTTATTATTTTTATTTTCCTGTTACGGATCTTATGCACTCTATTATTTTTTCTTTTGGGAACAGGTATTCAATGTAAAGATCTTGGAAAAAAGTTAAAATTCTCTTTTTTCTATAATT
This sequence comes from Argiope argentata, assembly GCA_026289955.1. Classification (NCBI taxonomy): domain Eukaryota; kingdom Metazoa; phylum Arthropoda; class Arachnida; order Araneae; family Araneidae; genus Argiope; species Argiope argentata. The sequence goes on along the minus strand of JAOUZG010030345.1, from coordinate 3,050,300 downwards.
AGAACAAGTGGAATTTCTTTTGCAGTGTTACTTTCGTAACTTAATCAGAAAGACTTTACTTTCATGTGGCACATCGTTTTCCCTATTTCAATTTTGCTGGATAATAGCTATTTGGAAATACTTTACTTTTTAAGTGGCAAATCGTTTCCCCTATTTTAATTTGATTTTGAATTTTATTGGATAAAAGCTAATTGTAAATACTTTACATTTATGTGGCTCATTGTTTTTTCCTATTTCAATTTTATTTTCAATTTTACTGAATAATAGCTAATTTAAAATGTTAATTTTATGTGGCACATAGTTTTCGCTGTTTCAATTGGATTTTAAATTTTGCTGAATAAAAGCTGCTTTAAATTTACATCAATCCGATGCTTTCTTTTTCTTTTTTATTGGCTTCATGATTTAAAGAGGTACTTATGAAGCAAAAATCGCCTTTAGTATCTGACTTTACTAAATACTGATACTGATCATAAATGTATCAGTCATAATGTAAATTTCAAAAATGGAAGGTCTCCTAAGAGCACTTCATCGCTTATCGTAGTAAAAAATCAAATGATAAATTTAAGATTTGATCATTTTAGAAGGAAAGAAACTATTAATATGACAAAACATTGTTAATAATTGAATTTAACCATAAAAAAGTATTCTATAATCTTTTAAGCAGCAATTTGCTCTCAGCAACTTACCATCAATACGACTAATGATAATACTGGAAAGGTACCCAACTGTTAGTCCAATTAGTAATCCGAATGGCCCGTACCACATGTAGGATATCTTGTATAGTGGGAAGATGGGCCTTCATATAAAAACAATTAGAGATTAAAACCAGAGTTTTATTCTTTCATGATTCATTTATTTTTCAGAAATTTAAATTAGAATTGAAAAGCAAATCGCGTGTGATGATTTTTATAAATAAAATAAAAATAACTCGGGTTCTTTTTGTTAGTTATTTATTCTAGACAAACAACTCATTTTTTAAACTATAGTTCTTTTCAAAGATTTTTCATGAAGCGTATTATATTATTTTGATTCTTCGGAAAAATAATATACAACTGATCACATAAAGAAACATTCATTAAATGAAAATAATGTCTCTAATAGTGCATAAATAGTCTTAGTTTTCATTTTTTTTGATAATCTTGGAGACATTTAGGGATCTATAATGGGGCCTGAAAATCTTGGTGCAACTTGAAAATCGCCAACCCATCGTCTCTGGGATCTTGTTCTAATGTGGAAATTGCTAAACAAACCTGGATTTCGTAAGTATAAACAAATAAGGAATTTTACTATTATATCAGAATTTATCAATCTGCTTACAAAAGCTCCTTTTTTCACTTGTATTCGTAACCCCATTTGAAAATTCGAGGCACGTCTCCAAACCCAAGAAGAAGAACTATTTTGTAACAAACTAATATAACTTGTATGGCTAACTCTACTAAAAAAATTTAAAAAAATGTATAATTACGAATCTTTTCTTATTTTAGGAACAGCAGATGTTGTATTGAGCGTCGATGTTTCTGGCAGCAATGACGTCACAGTAGCACTAAGAATGGATGATGTGGTTTCATTAAACAAAGAAGTGTTCGCAGCACAGCCTTCTGTGGAGAGTGGCAAAATCTTTGGTCTTACTCTTCTGGCTGATGCTCCAAAACTAACCCAAGCTGTCATACACAGGCTGGACAAAAGTCCAATTAAAGCCCCCTGGAATGAAATGTACTCAAATAATGGATTGATATACCTGTTAAAGGTATTCTCAGAGGCTCTTGGATAAAATAAACATAAGATAAAATTATTATTTTAAAAAATTTTCCATTCTCTTTTTTGAAAGTAGTAGAATTTCTCTCTGAGCCATTTACTGAATAATAAAAATATTCGAAACGAAATAGCTCTTTAATTAACTAATCAGGTAACATATTTCGAATTTCAAAATCATATATTTCACTTATTTTTTATGATCTCAAGACTTCTCTTAGAATCATTTAATGAAAATAGTAAGTATGAGTCAAATGATAATGATATTTAATTACTTTAAGAAATGTCAATATACCAATATGCATTTTACTTTTTTAATTTGAATTAAATTGAAGGAATTTGAATTAAAGAGCATTAAATGAATAATTATTTTAACATTAATAAATGCTGAAAGTAATATTAAGAACTGTATAGCAACTAATTAAAAAGTTTGGTTCATTTCAATTGCAAAAGATGGCGATACAAATCAAGTCAAATCAGAACGATTTAATTTTTAGCATTCAATGACAGAAATTTGCACACATATCACGTTTGGAGACTTAGAGGCCTGTGAGAGTAGAACGTCTAATTTTGTCTTTGAGAAGGAATATTTGAAATAAGGCCCTGCCTAAGTGCTCTGTTTTAAAGAAAAACATGCAAGCACACCCATTTTAGGTCCTGCCCATTTTTGACATCCCCATCCCAATGGTGAACCATGCTCTTTATTTAAAATGTCTTTTCCTCTCTCTATAAATAATATATTATTGCAAATATTAAATTCTATTTAATTTTAAAGATTATGATGTCGCTTCAGCGTTACCACGGAAAGGAGGTATGCCGTAACTTTTGAGGGTAAAGACCCCTGAGCAGTAGAAAGCAGAAGTTTGAAGTTGAAATCATAGAAGTTTTAGCTTCTATGACGACACTCACACATTCAAGTGCACAATTCCTTTTTTGCATGGAGGGGGAGGGGGAGTTCTATCACACAACTATTACATAAAACACCGAGGTAGAATATCTATTCCCAAATTGGAACTCGAACTCGTGATGCCCAACTCACGGAAAAGACGCGCTATCCCTAGGTTAGAACACTGTCAACTATGCATAATAAATTAATTGTTTATAACTTGGTACTATTAAGTTTAGGCGATCAGGGACCTTTAAAATGACTTTTTGTAATTTCCACCCTAGCAATTTAAAATTTTACAGGCAATCTCCTAAAAGTAACACAGTAGGAGATGACACAGAAAATTTTAAAACATTATATTAATTTATTTATGAGTTAAGGAGGTTATTATAATATAATATTAGCGATAAATAACGTTTATGAAAAAGGTTCCAGGCGCACCAGATTTGTTCGAAAGATCTGTTCGGATTTTTATTATTGCTTACTCTAACCCTTTTGAAACAAAAGTTAAGATTAATAATGAAGTTTGAGTAAGAAATATCAAAATTAAACTATTAACAACTCAAAACTACATAAACTTTTTTTAAAAAAATCAGTAGCTTTAAGGTATTACATTGGTTAATTTTGATATTTTATACTCAACTTCAATATTAATCAAAACTTTTGTTTCAAAAGGGTTAGAGTAAGTAATAATAAAAATTGGAGCGCTTTCGAACAAATTCGGTGAGCCTGGAACATCTTTCATTAATGCTATTTATTGATAATATTATATTATAATACCCCCCTAATTCATAAATAAATTAATATAATGCTTTAGAATTTTATGTATCATCATCGCCTATAGTTTTACCCTTAATGCCTGTAAACTTTCAAATTGCTAAGGTGAAAATTGCATTTAAGTAATTTTAAAGGTTTCTGGTCGCCTTAATGAGACGTTTTTTTCTCTCCTTACCTTAGTTGCACACCTATAATGTGCAATATTTTTAATATTAAACAATATTTACAATATTATATAATTTTGTTGGATATTTAATAATATAATATTTCACAATAAAGGACATTTTTTTGTGCAACAGCTCATGTTGCTTGAAGGCATAAGAT
>JAOUZG010030345.1:3030376-3046161 GCA_026289955.1 Argiope argentata | reverse complement strand
CAATTCTTCTGCCCTAACATTTTGGTTTTCTATGAGATTTTTTAAAAATTTTCTTAGTTTTAGATAGTTGCTATGTAAATTTAATTATGTTCAAAACTACTCATTTGCGGCTAATTTACTCTGTTACATTAAAGAAACCTTTTAAACTTTCGCACATAATAAAGTGACTTTTGCTCGTTTTTAATGCAAGAGATACTAAGATTTGTGGCTCAAACTCATTAATTTGGGGTAACTTTTGAAAGCAGATTGTTTTAAAATTATAGAAAATATGTAAAAATACTATTTAAAAATATGAAATATTATACGATATTGCAAAAAATAAAAATGAGTGCTGCAAAAAAATGTAGAATACTTTTTCCGTTGTCCTAGTGGTGAGCATTCCAAGTAGAAAGACAGCAAGAACTGGTGTTCCACACATTCCATAAACAGTAAAAGCCGCCTGAACTAAGTTGCCTAAGGAAGCTGCCGTCACAGTCATCAGGATACAAAGAATGCCGAAAAAGAGAGCTAGAAGGTAAAAATAAGTAATTCAAATCTTAATGAGTGTTATTCTAATTGAATGATTGAAAACATTTAAAGATCATTTAAAAAACACATTGCCTTCAACAATGCCTCCTAAACCTACGCAAAGATGTCACGAAGGACAATATCGAAATAAATCTATTTTTCTAAATTTTGCTTGATTTTTAAAAAATAAATAAATTTTTACAGTAATCTAATTTTTATCAGTGAGTAATCTAAGAATAGACAAATATTCTTTTATGTATGATTTAGACCAAAAAAACATTCTATTTGAAAGGAAAAGCAAATATCGCGGTAAAACTTGATTAATTCATGGTTTCTCATTAATCACGTCAAAATGGGGTTTATCATCCATAAACTCTTTAAAAGTTTGCAGTTCTAGGCGTACACCAAAAAGAAATTGCTCCATTTTTCTTTTTAATTTTTGCGCCGTATATAAAGAAGCCGTAATCGTTATGACTTGCCTATAGGAATGGATATTTATATCAACCAAAACAAATATCATGAAAAGAACTTTATGTATTGTCTTAAGGCCTTTTTAATGATAAGTACACTTCCATGCAATAGTCAATTTAACTCCAATATTATTTTTAATTCAATTTAATGCACTATCTTAAACAAAGTTTTTAAATACTAAGATGGAATTCAAACCCCCCATCGAAATACATAAGCTTATGCTTTTGCTAATCAGTAAATCCAAAGTAGAATATCATAAATCCATACTAGTCCATAGTTTTGTAGCGAGAGAGTACGGACCCAAGACACTAGGGCTTGTAGCCGAGTATCATGATCATAATACAAAAGTCGACTTCGGTATCGTAGATGTTATCTGACTTATAAGGCTAACGATACAGTACTGTCCCACCAGTGAGTCGACGAAGAAGCTAATGATTTTTGTATTGCACCAAGTGTTATGGCGAGTTGCTGCTTGCTCGTCATGTGAATCTGACGATTTTGCTGCGGGTAGATGGCGCCATGACTGTTGCGGAGAGTTGCGTTGTCAAGGTCACCAATGTAGCGAGTAGAGGTTGCGATACGAGCCTACGACGCTGGGGCCTGTAGTCTAATAACATGACCATAATACAAAGGTGGCTTATAAGGCTAACGTATAATTTTTATTTCATAATATATACAACTTAAAAATTTTTTAGTTTAATTCCCGTATTTAAGTCACATGACCTTATAAGGTGAAATATTTTCAAAGAAATGCATCCCTAAAAAGTTAAAAATCTAAGCTAACGAACTGTTCGACAAAGTAAACTAGTTTTTAAAAAAAGATTTGCATCTATTGCTTTTGACTCTACATTTCCATGCACTCTTTATTTTAATTTTCTGTTATCTAACTACTTCAATTACAGAGTGGATTTGAAGTTTTTGAAATAACTAATTAAGTATAAAAAAAAAGAAAATATGCTTTCACCTACTTAAAATTTTTGTAAAGAATGTCATTGTTTTTTCCGAATATCTTTTGTACTTGAGAAAAGGTTTCACTAGATCTTGCACTGTGACTGCGGAAAGAGAATTCATCGCTGATGACACCGTGCTGAGGGAAGCACCGAACACCCCACAGATGCAGAGACCAGGCAATCCAGGAAAGGAACCAAGGACATTTACCATATAGTACGGCAAAAGCTGAAAAAAAGGTTATCAAGTCAAAAATATAAATAATGGTATATACTAGTCATGGAAAAAATACAGCATTTTGCATTATAACGAAACGTTTATTTGCCAGGAGTAATTGGCAGTCACAAAGCTGTAGATTGAATTACAATTTTAGTAAAAATTCAAACGCATTCCTAAAGTTCAAGATTTGTAGTTATTCCTTAAGCCAAGTCTAAATCAAAATACCAGATAAAAGATTGAAATGAAATCTGTTATGCATATTTCAATGTATCATGTCAGAACATTATTTCTTGAAGGACCAATTACCACGTGCTCGAGCAAGTTAAATCATATTTTAATTCATTTTTATTGTTTCATTGAATTGGTTACTTTAGTACTGAAAGCGATCAAAAAAACTTTGTCTCGCATTGATTGCTTAAAATATATCACATTTCCTATTTATTTCATTTCATATAATCACGTGCTCAAAATAAAAATTTTCTAGGTTTTATTCGCTACATCCATTAACTTATTTTTTTGAAAAAAAATCAGAGCTCTTGTAAATGCAATGGCAACCCGTTATCAAAAGCTAGTTTTTGATGCTCGTGCAGATAATATTTTTTCCCCTATGGATTTTTGTTGACGCAAGTAAACCTCATTCACAAAACAATATCTTGTTCTGACATGATAATAAAAACATAATTTAACTTGAATGAGCACGTAGTGCTTGGTTGTTCAAGAAATTTTGCAAATGGAATGACATCACGCTATTAAAAGCTGGTTTTTTTTAAATGCTAGTGCAGATAATAAAATTTCAATTTTTCGCCTACGGATTTTTGTTGAGTCACAAGCCTGATTCCTAAATCTATATCGTGATCTGACATGATAAAAACGTACAAAAGGATGATGATTCCGATATGATTCCAAATGGTAAAAAAATTAATGAATCATAATTACTAGTGAATCATTCAATAGATATTTTGTTAGTGAAATATTATTATAATTAAAACTATTATACCTGATCTGCTGCAGAAATGGGCTTGTTAGGGGCTGTCAGGGGATCACATTTCCTGAAATGTGCGTAGATCACTAGGCCAACAATATAGGTAAGGCCGTGAAACAGAGTATAAAAAACAATGCCCAAATAAAGTGTCCTGAAAATGGTATTAAAAAAATTAAATTAATTAATTATTTTATATTAACTGCTGTAATACATAAAAAACATAATATTTAATTATAAATGTGAAAGTAAAGATAGATGATGTTAGTCAATCATGCCAGAACATCAAAACGAAAAAGGATGAAATTTTGCACATAGATAGTCTAAAATAGGACACAGGCTCCTATTTATTCTAGTTAATTTAATGGATAATTTTTTATCTATTAATAATTAGCTTTCCCCAAAAAAATCATTTCCCCACCGACAAATGAGTAAAACATCAAATTGTTTTTACCCACGCTAACGAGGTTCCGTTTAACATGTTTCCGACCAATTATTTCAAAGGATACTGTTTAGTTTCTTAATATTTGATACACTTAAAACAAAATCTCGTCAATGAATCGATTTTTTTATTCATTTGGAAGTGCTTTTGAATTCAAATAAAACAGAATAAAGGAAAATAAAAATTTATAATGTGTATTACGTTACCCCAACTGACGTAGACAATTCATGCATTCGTGTCATTCCATTTAGAGTTGAAAATTCACGCATGCATACGGTTTAGTATCATTTTACATTGTGATCATACCATCAGTTCTCAAACATACACGTACGAAGTCGCGGGTAAAAGCTAGTACAATATTAGTATTAAGTATTAAGATTAATCTACATAAGATTAATAATAGTATTAAGTAATTAAGTAACATTAGTATTAAGACTAATATAAATGATTAATATTAGAAATCAAATTTAATGTATGAGGCCAAAGATGAAAAGTGTAGATGGAAGTAGTAACTGTAAATAAGTATAAACAAGGCGGAAAATGCAGCCTCTAAGACTTTACAATTGACTCTGATGAGAACTTCTTCGCAAAACTTGTCAATTGCTACTGGAACTGTTAAAGGAGCAACAGGCATCTGAGCACTTGTATATACTGCATCGATGTTTGGAGTGGCACATTTGTGCAACTACTATAAATTATGTAAGTAATTTGCCTTCTTTTTATTCCTTCAGCACTTTTGTTTTTCTATTCAAACTTTCCATTTCCATCCTCGCATTGCTGTGCAACAAAAAGATATCTTTTTTTACATTTATTACATCTGCCCATAAAATTTAGCTCATGAATTTAGGGATGCCCTATATAAATGAATAAAATTTCTACCAATATCTTATTATTATATTGTTTTAAATTTTTATTTAAAAACTGACATTCGCCCCCCCCCCAAATTGTTCCAGTTTACTTTGATAATTAACTACATATTCTTTTTTTATTTTTAATAACATATTTTTTCCCTGATAAGAATACCTTTACACATCTAATCACACATAATAAGCATTGGCAAACAACAGTTACGAAGGAGTTTGTAAATGTACCATTTTTGGCGTTGCTTCAGTTGGAGATTATTCGCTGAAATGTATTTAATACGAGACACTTGTAAAAGAAATGCATATTTTCTGTATTCCTTTCTAGTCCGATTGAATGCAAAGTTTGGCAAATGCAATCATAAAAGCACATATTAAATTATATATAGATTGGATTCACTGCATTTCTGAATTATAGCGTGTATTTTCTTATGAAAGTACAGATGGAAAGAAAATCAATTTCCTGAGTAATTTGGCTCCTAAATTCGATACAAATCTACATTTTAGATTTTAAATGCCAATTCCAAATTTTATCCATCTAGCTTTATTTTGTTAGCTTCTGTTCGGATAACCAGACAGGCAGGTTTTTTCTGAATGTAATTCTTTGAAACTTCACTAAAACTTTTTTAAAAAAAATTTATAAACATCCTATACCAAAGTTTATCCTTTAAACTGAAAGGGTTTTCGTGTTATTTTTGTCACAGACAAGTATGATGCCAGAACTATGTTTCTCGTTCTTAGAGTTATGAATCGTGAAGATTCTACAAAATCAAGAGCTCAAATTCTTTGACATTTACAGTACTTCCATTTCGTATACTTATTATAAGAAGTAAAAATGCTAAAAAAGCTTTAAAAAATGCCAAAGAGAAGCTTCTTCAGCAAAGAAGTTATTATTTAATTTTTATTCCAAAATTGAGGACAGCTGAGACAAAACATGTACCAAATACGTAGTTGACTTGATTATCGTTCATAAGCAGAAGCTCCATGTGTATTTGAATCATGCATCCTACATGTAAAAAATTAGAGTTCCAAAATACTGTTACGTGTTTAGCGTAGCTGGTTCGGATTGAATGGACTTTACTTGAGGACATCGCAAACAAATTTATTTACAGCTATTTACAGGATGACTTGATAAAGTAAAACTTCAGATAAACGCAATCCAGCAGTCAACAGTCACTTACAGCTTAAATGCAAGCCTTGCGCACGATAGATATAGACAGCAAAAAAGATATCGTATAGCACGATATCTTTTTTGCTGTCTATATCACAGAGAGCTCAATTATACAACGTTAACAGCAAACGTAAACACAGCTCGCTAATAACAAGAGAGAAAAATAATTAGCTCTCTCAACGAGTCTCTTTTCTTCCGAGAGGAACTGCCAAACTACGGCAACCTGTCTCTTATATAGCCGAGCGAGCGAGCGTCCAGGAGCAACATGACGGACCGTGAAAGATCTGGGGGCTACCAGAATATTCACTTCGGTAAATCAACTCAGCTGGCGCGAACTCCTCGACAGCCGTCGCCAATGATTTCTCCTTCGGTGAGCTTCTAAGGCGTTCGCACGCTTGCAACAATATCTTCTTAAGTCCTAACAGTGTGTGATGAATATCCAACCTAAGTCATTTAGTGGAAACGTATTAAGTTACACAAACGATAACATTACAATAAACTTAGGATGAAAACACACCAACCCAATTCACAAGAGTCACGATAAAGTAATTTCTTGTTTTATAGTTTATAGTTTTAGTAATATGTGCAAAGGCTTTATTCTTTCTATGTAGTATAGTTTTAATTTTTGTAATTCATAGATCCAAAAAAAAAAATCAAGAATGCGTCAAACTAAAAAACGGAATAAAATTGCTAATATATGCACGTTTAAAATATAAATAAAAAAAATTCTATAACTTTCATAAAATTCTTCTTACTTTCGACAGCGGGATATATTTTTCAATGTAAGTAATCTCTGGATTTGAATTTGATTGGCTCCAAAGGTTATTAACGATATAATACAACCTTTTAAAAAGAGATTCCAAATTGTGTACCTCTCAGTTAGATTTAGGCTAAACCTGAAAAAGGCAGTAAAAAAATATAAGCAAATCTTAAGAAATGGCTCCATTACTTCAGAAGCAAATTTTTCAGAAATGTGAAGTGATCATGGATCGATAATCTTCAAATATTAAGGAAATCTCTTTAAACGAAATTGTAAAGAATTTTAACACATTCTGATGTTATTTCTAAATCTCAGGGTTTTATTACATAGATTATATTAATAATTGATTAATTATTAATAAAATCTGTTATAATAATAACTTATTAATTATTAACATAATCTAAGTTATAAAAATAATTGATTAGTTATGAACATTATCTGAATAAACAGTTATAATAATAATCAATAATAAGTATTAATAACTTACATAAATTCTAACAATAGTTAATAATAATGTACACCAATTATAACAATAATCAATAATAGATAATAATAATTTACACCAAGTATAGCAATGATCAGTAATAAATAATGGTAATTTACGCCTATTATAATGATAATCGATAATAATTATCAATAAGTTACACCTATTTTAACAACAATCCATAACAACTAATAATAATTAACAATTAAAACAATAATTAGTCATTGTTATAATAAGTTCTAACATCACACATGCCAATATGAAATGAAAATAAAAAAAATAAAGAATTAAAATATTCAAACACACTTCAAAACGAATGAATTATGCAAAGTCGAATATTTTATCACTGTTTAAAGAAAGTGTTCGCACACTTTTTAGCATTAAGATTCAAACATTTGCCCTCCATCGTAATTAAATTTCCATGACAATATTTTATGAAATAACGTAAAGGGTATCCCAAAATTACAACAAAATTTGAATTTTCCACCATTCAAGTGTTGGCAACACTATTTTTTTAAACATTTGAGAGCTGATAATTTAGGATTAGTAAAAAGGGTGTGTTACAAGATAGAATTAACGCAAGTTTTGTATTAAAGATAAAACACTGTTGTTGTTGTTTTACTTTAACATTTTATATTTTTATTGAATTGTAAAATCGAATATGTTGTTGTTGTTGTTTCTAATGGCACTTGCCACGGCAAGCTCGTTGAAGTTTTAGCGATTTTAAGCCGAATAAGCGTCTCTTGTTTTGAAGTAGCGCCAACAAGTGACAAGAGTACGACTTAGCTACTCATTAATCACAGTCGCTTGTAGAGCCCTTTTTACAAGGGGGGGGCACATTCACTTACTTGACAGAAAGAACATAGAAGAACAACCATACTCTAACCGTGACTCAATCCCTGGACGCCCAGATCAAGGAGAAGACACGAATCATGGAAAATTGAAGGAGGAAATTCCAGTTGAATTTCCTCCTTCAATGCACATACGCATGTGGGTTTGTTGACATTGTTCTTTGACTTCAAATAAGTCCACAAAATGAAATCCAGTGTTGTAAAATTCTAAGATCTAAGGGGTCAAATTTCATAAATTTCTGAACTGTGGCCGTTAGGCATTTATTATTTTTGAAATACTGTTGAACAATAAAAACACGCCGTTCTATCGTGTAACGCTCTCCTTTTACTAATCCCAATCTGTCATCTGTAAGATGTTTTATTTTAATTGGGTTGCTAATACTTTCCTACGCGAATAGTAGTAAATTCAAATCCTACTGTCATTTTGGGACACACTTTTGTTTGCGTAAAATCTCCATCATCTATTTATAGAGGTGTCTATAATTTCTTGATGCTTTATAATTAGATCTCAAAATGAAAATTTTCATTAAAGAAATATACGATAATTCTGCAGTAAAGCAATTAAAACTTTTTGCTTTAATATCAATTTAATTCCGCATTATTATTTTTCAAAAAATTAATAATAAATTTTGAATAACATTTCTGTTTATAATTTGTATTTCTACTATATTCGAAATGACCAATAATAAATTCTTTATTATATTACTCCTGGATGATCGAAACTGTGATACCAACATGGATTTTTTTTCCTTTTCATGAAGGAGCATAAATAATTTTCAATTTCAATTATTTATTAAAATGTTAGGGTCTTTTTTCAAGCCTCTCATTGGTAAACATGGCATGCACAATTCTGCATTGAACTTACTTTTCAATTTCACATCAGTAATTTTTTTTAAAGACTTAAATCACCAATCATTGTAATTACAAAATTTATAATTAAAAGTTTCACACTTTTATACTTTTGTGATTCAAACTTCTTAAATTCTTTTTAATGCAAGATCCTAAATTTATTAGAAGCACCATTATTGGCTATATTTTCCCCTCTAATACATTTGTGATAATTCTCAAACATTTTGAAATTTAATTTCAAATAATATTTCTTCTTTAAACCATCATGAAACAAATTTATAAAAGATTATTTTACCTGGCACGACAATTCTACCATTACTTTTTTTTGTTTGCCTTACGTTAACTCAATAAGTCAACAACTCATTTATCTTTTCATGACAGATTTTAAAATTTGAGAGATGAATTATTAATAGTAGCTTTGCATATTTTGATAAATTTCATACAAATCTCAAATCAAGCTTCTTTATAATTTAATTCGAAGTAATTATAACTTAATTATTTATTAATCATTATAATTTAATCTTTTGTAATTTGAAGATTGGATTCATTATAGATTATTGACCCTGGCATTGCAATTCTTCCTCCTTCATAACCAATCCTGAAAACCTCGCTGAATCCAATGTCCGAAAATCCTTTAACAAGAACTGCGAAGATTCCGATGAACATGAGCATTGCTTGGAACAAATCCGTCCACAGCACGGCCTTCATTCCTCCCTGAAATAATACGATTTTACATAGAGAAACATTTACTTATCTTATGCAACTCTATTTCACATCGCAAATGATTTTTCATAATTATTTAGCTCTATTTTAATGTCGGTATAACATAACATAACGCCATCCTGTAAGCCCGGTGCATATAACGCTAAGTTATCTAACCAGTTGGATGAGCACAAGATGGGAGAAAGAGAGGTAAAAAAAAGGGAAAAATTTGTTAAAGAGGAAAAAAGAGACGATACAGAATTCAGGAATTTCGAGAGAGCTTGCCAACGGTGTCAAATCTTACACGAATCTGTTCCATTTCTTTCTGAAGTTATAACTGGATAGAGGAGACAAGAATACCGAAATAAATGAGGATTATGGGTTGAACTTACAGGGGAATTAGATTACCAACTGAAAAGGGGGGGGATTGACAAATTAAATTTTGAACATATGTATGGCAAATAAACAATCGCTATAGAGTCAGAGATATGTAGTGTCCATCTGGGTCCTGGGGTCCTAATTTCTATCATGAGATCTTCACTTTTGAGGGATTATTTAAGTTATAATTTCGGTTGATTTTCACAAGGGGAATTCTGGTCTCAACTATTGTAGGTCTCGAAGAGGTCTTGGTATTTGTGAATATGGTTTACTATGGAGTAGATTTTGCCACGTGAAAGGGTATTTAAAGGAACTCTCCTGTACCATTCTTCTTCGAGACTTCTTCCTGACTTTCTCATGTGCCATGAGAGAGTGAGTAGGCATTCTGTGGCGTAGTGAATTGGAGATCCTATTTCCCCACAGCTACAGCAGGGAGAGTTGGCAAGACGGAATCTGCGTAGGTATGTCGGGAATATGCCGTGTCCAGTGAAGAAAAGGGCATTCGCTCTGTTCCAGTTGGCAGCGTAGAGAGAAACCTTTGGTATTATGTTAGATGTGGAACGGCCTGTTTCGTCTTCTTTCCATTCCTTTTGCCATCTTGTCATAATATTGGTTTGGAGGATGTTCTTCAGATAATGTCGGTTTAGCTTATCTATTCCTTATATCAATCTACACATTACAATTTTTACCCGATTTATATCGTTTATAATTAGAACCGTGGTGGCCTGGTGGTAAGGTGTCAACTCGTGAGCCGTAGGGTTTCAGGTTCGAATTCCGATTCTACAGAAGAACCATTGCGTTGGGGTGTCTGTTGCACGTTAAATTCGACCGTCCGCCCTCTAGCTGTTCTCTAGAAAACTGCAACCGCTGAAAACGCTCAACCCTTCTCTCCCCAAATACTGTAACCGTAACATAAACTCAACCCTTCCAGCACCCAAATGAAAACGTTACTGAACGCTTCAAAATCGAAAAAAGGATCCGAATCTATACTCTAAGCGGCCATACCGTACTGAAAGCTCCAGCTCTCGTCTGTGCAAATAAGTTACAAAAAATAACCCATTTAAATGTAACTAACTCAACAGCCAATCACGATAATCGCTTCGATACAGCAACCAATAGGGGTGTGCAGCTTGTATATATCTGATCTCTGATAAAATGCATCTCTAACAGTCTAGCAACCGCAACGCGGACTCTCACTTCACCAAGCCTGGAGCTAGCTCGGCAACGGGCAAGAACTTGTAGCGTCAGCCTTATAAGCCAAATAATATCCTTCGAGCTGAAGGGTCCCTTTTGCTCGATCGGTACAATACTCGTCTACAGGCCCAAACGTCACAGGTTCGTATCGCGACCTTCAATCGTTACATTGGTGACCCGGGTGTGATATGAACACGCAACCTTCTGATGTGGAGTCAGAAGCTTGCGTGTTCAAATCACGTCCGGGTCACCACATGTACGAGTAGTATTTTTAAAAGATATTTATTTACACAAAAAATAGTATAAAATTAAAATAAATTTCATAAATACAGGTACATCAAAATCAGAAGTTTTTGTACGTTACAGCTTATGATGACGAGAGACAGAGCGATTTTAGAGAAGCTGAAGTAAAATAAAAACATTCGGTATTAAAGTCACAGTTAAATTGATGGTTAAGTTGGAATAATAGTAATAACTCATTTAACAAAAATAAAATTTTGGTGAAATAAAAATTATTGCAATTGTAGCACGTGAAGTTGAGTTGTATTTTAAATTGAGTTGCTGCTCTTCTTCAACACGCACGCTCTGGAGATCAAGTACGCTATTTGCAAGCCGCTGCAAACTCCATCAACCAAACTCTGTTTCTAGCTATTCTGGTGTGGAGAGAGGGGGGCCCCAACACGTGTCATCTGACCATGGTTCACAATTATGATGTCTGTCTCAAAATATCCCTAGTGTTGTTTTACAATGGGACGTTAATATAGCTACAATTCATTATAATTACTAGATAACAAATAATTCTATATGAAGTGAATAAAGACTAAGAAGAAGGCTACTTACCAACGTACAATAAAAGGTGCAAACCGTGCCCACGGATAAGACAGATGTCCATGTTGATAAATTCGTTGCAGCACTTAAAGCAAGAGCAGGGGCGTATAAAACTAAAGGCATGTAAAGCATCTGGAAAGAAAATCAAATATCTGAAAAAGAAATTTTGTATAGTCCATTTTTTCTGATATTAGAAGTGACTTCATGAGGTAGAAAACATATAAAAAAGAGAAATAAAAGGTAGAGAAACACATATAAGAGGAGAGTTAACAAATAATATACAACGCGATGTCCATTCTTTGCGATTTTCATAATGAAATTAGTTTGTACTCTTAAGTGAACTATTTTAAAGCGCATTTATCATGAATATAAATTTCTAAATTATGTTAAGATTTGAAATCAATAATTATTTTATTTAAATGCTCAATAATATTAAAAATTTAGTTGTTTTTTTTAAGAATCGATACTTTACATAATACAGTATGCTTAATCAGCAATCAAAGAATTTTAAAATTCAATTTTGCTGGTATTTTAAAATTCAGATGCGTTAAAATTCATTTCAGTATCTTACATTAAAGAAGTAATAGTGTAGTCCATCATTGTCATGTAAACAGTTTGCATCAAATCAGCGCATTTTCCAAAATCAACAAGCTAAGAAAAAGAATTGAAAATCATCAATTATATTTACCATTTATACATTTACAAAATGTTTATTCATTCGTCAAACTCGTTAAAAAGAAATATGTATAAAGATTAAAATGAATGAAATCTGCTATGCATATTTCAATGTATCATGTATTCTTGTTTCATGTTTCATGTCTTCATGTTTCTATGTCTTGTTTTCTGGTTGAACATGAAAATCCAGCAATATGGCTACCAAGATTAGCAATCTGACTTATCTGAACTTTTCAGCTGAAGAAATACAAAGATATATCTGTTGGAAGGACAGAAAGTGACTTAATTGCTCGTCTGCATAATAGCTTCTGTTTTTTTAATACAAATTAGCTTTGTTGAAGTTCATACAAAGCTGGGTCGAGTGCTGATAGACATTGCCTTGAAATGCGCAGTGCGCCTTCTAATTAAATACCAGTCATAACAGAGTAATTATTGTTTCTGTTTGCATTAAACTTTATATTAGTTATAATAGATGAGATATCACCCTTTTTTTCCTTTTTCAAAAGCAATACGTCGTTGGCTATAGTTATTTTAATGTCCTTTAAGAAATGAGAACGATGATTATTACTCTACAAATTTTGTCCGGTGATATATTATTACATGTATACAAATCTAAAGGCACTTCAAAGCAGTCTTTTATTGACTGAAACTTTTAAAAAGTGTTTAATTCATTAGTGTTTTATAAATATTCATAATGGATTAAAGAATAATGTTTTACCAGTGCATTTTGAATGCGGTAATTTACTACTTTTGTTTTATAAACCCTTACTGATATTACAAATTTAGTCTGAATTTTCTTAATTCTCATGAATAATGTTGCACATATATATGATTGCACACATTCAAATCTAAATGTACTTCAAAGCAGATTCTTATTGACTAAAACTTTCATCAAGTGTTTAGTTCATTATGTTCCATAAATATGGTTTGAAATAATAATCAATTAAATATTGATGTTTTACTAGCGCATACTGAATCTGAAAATTATGAGTGTTGTTTTAAAAGTTATTATACAAATCATTATGAATATTACAAATTTGACATGTATTTTCTTAACTCTCATGAAAAATGTTACACATTCTTCAAAAAATAATTACACTTACCGTTTGAAAAACGAACACCACAGAAGTAAAAGCTCTAGTCAATTTTCCAAATCTTTTTTCTAAGTACTGTAAATAAAAAAGAAAAAAGAAATTCATAGTTTAAAAAAGTTAAAATCCATGTTAATACATTACATGTTTGTATTTAATGAAACCGGAAGAATAAAAATTCTTTAGATATGAATATGAATAATGCCCTAAGAGCCGACTGAGTTCATAAATGAATGATATAACCATTAAAAGGGAATTTCGGGAAATTGTTTTTAGATAAATGATTAAAACAAGGTACTTAGTTGGAATTTTTAGTGACATTAATTAAGGTGACCCAACTGGCTGAGAAAGTCAGATAGTGTCTTTGTATGATGCTCAAAATTTAACCTTTAAGAAAGTGTAATCAACTTAAGGCGCATTTCTTTAATAAAATCTAAAATGATACAGATAAATTGATACTAATTTTTATAACTTAAAATATCTGAGGATATGTAGCGGATATCGCTTGGCCCGAACTCCCAATCTTATGGTTAGTAGCCGAGTATCATACCGATCAAGCAAAAGACCCCCTTCAGCTCGAAGGATATTAACTGTCCTATATACCAATCACCACAGTGAGTTGGCGAACGATACTTATGTGAAGTGTTGGTAGCCATGTTAATAACTGTCTATTTAATGCGCGTCTAGAGCTTTGAGTCGCCGAGAGAGGGCGCCACGACAGTTGAACTACAGCTACGGCTACGGGCGAAGGTAGCGTTTATCCAAGGTCGGTCGCCGGGTTACCATAGTAGAAGGATTAGTGGATAGCGCAAGGCCCGAACTTCCAATCTTATGGTTAGTAGCCGAGTAACATACCAATCAAGCAAAAGGGGCCCTTCAGCTCGAAGGATATTAACTGGCTTATATAGATATCACCACAGATATCTAAATTGTCTCTACCATAAAATTATTATTGATCCCAACGCCCTATCACCTACTTACTTCATATGCAGTGCATGCACCTATCTTGAAAAAGACAGGAAGACAAATATACGAAGCCGCCAATACACCCACAGGGTAAACAATGTTCGAAAAAAGTAAATGAATTCCAAACATGTACACTTCCGCTGGCGTTCCAATGACTGAAACGGCGGACAGGTAGGAAGCCATGATGGAGAAAGCAACTGGCAGAATGGGCATGTTCTTTCCAGCCAGGAGATATTCGTTCGTCGTCTTCTGTTTGCCGCCAGAAAATCGAAAGTACAATCCGATACATGCAGATACCAGAAGCATGATGGTGATGAGAATGTAATCCAAGGCACTTAATGTAGCCTTTTCAAAACCCATCTTTCAAATAAGAAGTATAACTGCAAAAAGAAAAAAAAATATGAAACAATTGTTACAGTGTATGTCTTAAAATGAAAAGTTATGATTCGATTGAATTGAATTTTTGGATTTTTATGCCAAAATTTACCAATTAGAGCCAAAATTTACCATGCTGAGCCAAAACAATTTGTATGAGTATATTGCCCTACGATCTTTTAAAGAAAACATTTCGACAAGGTTAAAATACAAACAATGTTTTACGCTTACAAAAAAATACAATAAATTCAAGGGACACAGATCTTAAAATTAAGACTCTAACTATGGGGAAAATTCCTAGGAAATGTTTAAGGCGACCAGGGACCCTTAAAATGACTTTTTGCAATTTTCACCTTAGCAATTTGTAATTTTACAGTCATTACAGTAAACTATACACTGTAAGAGATGACTAAAGGAGTAACACTAGAGGAGATGACACACAAAATTTTAAAGCATTATTTTAATTTATTTATGAGTTAGGGGGGTTAATATAATATAATAGTAGCGATAAATACCGTTAATCAAAAGTGTTTCAGGCGCTCCAAATTTTTTCGAAAGCACACCAATTTCTATTATTACTTTCTCCAACCCTTTTGAAGCAAAATTTGAGATCAGTTTTGAAGTTTGAGTCCGAAATATCAAAATTAACCAATTTAATAACTCAAAATTACTTAAACTTTTTAAAAACATTAATAGTTTTTAGTTATTATATTGGTTAGCTTTGATATTTCGTACTCAAACTTCAAGATCAATCCGAAGTTTTAATTTAAAAGGGTTAGAGTAAGTAATATTAAAAATTGGTGTGCTTTCGAACAAATATGATGAGCCTGGATCATTTTTTATTAATATTATTTATCGCTAATATTATATTATATTAAAGGATAAAAGGGATAAAAGGTTTCTTTAATGTAACAGAGTAAATTAGCCACAAATGAGTAGTTTTGAACATAATTAAATTTACATAGCAACTATCTAAAACTAAGAAAAGTTTTAAAAAATCTCATAGAAAACCAAAATGTTAGGGCAGAAGAATTG
>JAOUZG010030345.1:3013961-3029976 GCA_026289955.1 Argiope argentata | reverse complement strand
AAAAAAATGTCCTATATTGTGCAATATTATATTATTAAATATCCAACAAAATTATATAATATTGTAAATATTGTTTAATATTAAAAATATTGCACATTATAGGTGTGCAACTAAGGTAAGGAGAGAAAGAAACATCTCATTAAGGCCACCAGAAACCTTTAAAATTACTTAAATGCAATTTTCGCCTTAGCAATTTGAAAGTTTACAGGCATTAAGGGTAAAACTGTAGGCGATGATGATACATAAAATTCTAAAGCATTATATTAATTTATTTATGAATTAGGGGGGTATTATAATATAATATTAGCGATAAATAAACTCATTAACCCTTAACTCATAAATAAATTAAGATAAGGCTTTAAAATTTTGTGTTTCGTCTCCTATAGTGTTACTCTTAATGCCTGTAAAATTTCAAACTGCTGAAGTGAAAATTGAAAAAAGTCATTTTAAAGGTCATTCGTCGCCTTATGGTAGTTATATAAAATGGGTAAAATTTATAGCTCTTAAAAATTCAAATATATTCCTGTGTGGGTATTCCCACGGCAATTCACAAATCTCCAACTGTTTAAAAACCACCTACGAAGAGAATGAAATTAAGGATACTGAATTAAAATATGTAAAACTATAAAATTAATATTAATTTATTGAGAACATCGATGCCCACTAATCAAACAAAAGATAGTCTGTGTGTATGGTGAGTGTGACGAATACATACTCTAGTGAACTTAATATCTACCCCTCCTAACCTAGACTACAGACCATAAGTTAATAGTCTGTTTTAATAAATACAATTTATTTTGTATTACTCTATCGCAGAATTCTTACCAAACCAAAAGTATTGACTTATCATATTTGGCAAACATTTCAGTATGCCTGATTGGCCGTGACAGATTATGTGTAGAGCCGCAGTCAGCCATTTCATTGCCAGATATACCTACAAGACTAGATATCTAGCAAAAAAGGATGCTGAATTCCTTAGTTTGAAGTATTTTAAAGCTATGAAAAATGCAGATTACCATAGGATGTTTGCATTTTATAAAATGACTCAATATCTCTAAGGAGCTCATGCTATCTGAATAAATAGGCTCTTCAGAAAGATTCAATTACGGATAAGACTTAATGTTTTAATGACGTATGTACACAGTCATTAGTCCAGGAAATAGAGATAAACCAAAAACATTCACAAGGAGCTCATGCTATCTGAATAAATAGGCTCTTCAGAAAGATTCAATTACGGATAAGACTTAATGTTTTAATGACGTATGTACACAGTCATTAGTCCAGAAAATAGAGATAAACTTCCAAAAACATTCACAAGCTCAAAAAAAACTATGTACTTTAATGTTATGCACAGTCTTTAAAATCTGAAATCGCAATAACCAGAAAAAAAAGAAAAAGATTAAAATGAAATCTGCTATGTATATTTCAATGTATTATGTCAGATCATTTCTTGAACGGCCAAGAACCACGTGCTCGTGCAAGTTAAATAATATTTGTATTCATTTTAATGGTTTCATTGAATGAGTCACTTTAGTATGGCAAACAATTAAAAAAAATTGTACCGCATTTATTGCTTTAAAAATTGTCACATTTCCTGTTTATATCATTTCATATAATAACGTGTTCAAAATGACCTTTTTCTCGACTTTATTTGCTGGAGACATGAACTTAACTTTTTTAATCAGAGCTTTTGTAAATGGGATGGCATCACGTTATAAAAAGCTAATTTTTTGAGATTATCATGCAGATAATAAAATTTCAAATTTTCGCCAACGTATTTTTTAATTTTTCGTCTACGGGATTTTGTTGACGCCACAAAACCTCATTCTTAAAACTATATCATGTTCTGAAATGATAATAAACTTTCAAAAACATTCATACATTCAGAAAGTACATAACCTTTTAACGCCTATTATTTTTTAAAAGGTTAAGTTTGCTTTCTCAAAACACTTGACACTTATTTTCATAAAACTAAAATTGGAATTTTTAAGAATGTATTTATTTTCAAGACAATTTAATTAAATTTTTAATGAGTACTTTCAAGTAGAAAAACGAAATAAAAATTATGTTTTATATCTATTTGTGTAAACAATTTTACAAAATTCAAACACTGCAAATTATTGTTTTCACAAATTGAAGCACTTAATTCCTTGAACAATATTAGGGGAAAAGAGTATTTTAATTCCAAAATACAACACCAAGAAATGCATGTAACCAAATAAGTCATTTTCTGTAATGTATCATTTCCTCTACTTCCTTAGTTCTCACTTATATGATCCATAAACACATAAAATTATGATTTTTTAAACAAACATTTACATCTTTAATGTCAAATTTATTATTTATCATATTTGAGCTTTTAAATTCCAGTTTATGAGGGCATTAATGTTTTCTATCATATTTCGGTTTTTCAAGAGAATAGACAATTGATTCTGTCCCACTCAAACTTGTCGAATTTCCGAATAACAACAATAACATTTATCTTTACCTCATCTTAATTTTATCTTTAAACTATTGTGATGAAATCATTATAGCATTTAGTAATCAAATATTAAATATTCTGTATGAAAGCATAATATCTTAGAGAAGTTAAAAGGAAAAACTATTTCAAAGTGAAAATAGACACAGTCTTGCAGAATATATCAGTCTTTACATATTGTTGAGGGTTAGAAGGCTTATTATTGTGGTTGTTTTTATTGTATTTGTTGTTATTATTTTATTTTTGAATTATTTGTATCTTACGAAAATTGATCTTCCTCTGTAATAAGGATTAGTTCCATATAATTTTGGAAAATTATTGATCTGGATCTTCACAACAAAATTTATCTTTAATTTCATCTTAATTTTATCTTTAAACTATTTAGATTAAGCTATAGCATCTAATAAGCAAAGATTAAATGTTCAGGATAAAAGCATAATATCTAAGAGAATTTAAAAGGAAAAATTATTTTAAAGCGAAAATAGACACAGTCTTGACGAATATTTCAGTTTCTACAGATTGTTGGTAGATAGAAGGCTTATCATTGTTGTTATTTTTATTGTATTTGTTGTTATTATTTTATTTTTGAATTATTTGTATCTTACTAAAACTAATAATCCTCTATAATAAGGATTAGTTCCATACAATTTGGAAAATGATTCATCTGGATCCTCACAATTATTTAATTTCAAGCTTAACATAATAAATTTCTTTTAAGCTTAAGCTTTATTTTCAAGCTTAACATAATAAATCTCTTTTAAATGTAAGTTTCACAATAAGGATTGTCGTGTAGATATTAAAACCCATTTCACAAATAATTAAATAATAGTAACTAAATTCCTAATCTGCAATATATTTGTATGAATAGTTTAGTACACAGGTATTTAAATTTAGATAATTTTAAAGAATCTGTATTGATAATTTAACCAACAGTGTTGTTTATTGATCCAGTTGTATTGATAAAAACATAGATTATTCATAACCAATCTGATATAATAATTATGCTTTCAATGAAACGAAATAAACCGAAGAAGCATAAAAAATATCTAATTAATAAAGTGTACTTTAAAAATTTACGAAATACTCCTAATATATTTCTTTAAAAAATATTTTTAATTACTTATATTATCAATTTTTCTCAATATAAGATTAAATCATTTATAAAGTGTTGAATGCCAGATATTAAACATATAAGTGGGTTCATATAATACTCTAAAAATTTTTTCGTATAAACAACTTTGTAGAAGTTTTTTAAAAAAATTTTAAAATGTATTTTATTATAAAATATTTTAATGAAATTCCTATTCATAGAGTATAGATTCAAATTCTTTTATCTTTATACAAATAATAATTTTAAAAAACATAAATTTCAAAAGATACCAGTTTTTATTGAGGCATTATATATGTACAATCATTTTAGATTTTTTTCATCTTTTTAAAGACTTTTTCTGTATTAGAAAAATGATAGACCATTATGACTTATGCAGCAATTATTCTTAATATTATTTTTTATATTTACATTGCAGAGCAGATCATTATTAATGAAAACATGATATAATCGGTTTTTCTTTGTACTTTTTCTTCACAATGCCTATGTTTTTCAATACAAATATCCAAAGAAAATAAAAATAAAACAAAAAATATGAATTCAAAATGAGAAGTAATCATAATGAATAAAATCTTATGATTAATAATTATTATTATTTGCAAACAATATATTAATAGACTATGATTTTAGTATTATAAAAATTCTTAATGTTATCGATGACTCAAACTCCTTTTTATGAGATAAAAATATCAATCTGAAATAAGATTAAAACTAATTTATTGATAAGAGATTGCTAGATCTTTGCATCTAGAATTTTCATATTAAAGAAAATAAATCTTAAACACCTACCTAATGCTTTATAAGATTTCTTTGTTAAGAAAGAATTTTTGAAGGTCCCAAAGAATATAAAATGGCTTGCAAAGTCAATAAGTCTTTACTCTGAAACTGTTAGCAAGCTATATCCGTTGTCCTCGTTGATTGGGTTATTTAAGAATTGAATTATTTGTTGGATTTGAGAACATAATTCAAAATTTATTCTTCTGTTTGTTATAAGTTATGGTTATTTAATTGAAGTTAATGATGCCGCCAAAAAAACGGACATCCGAAGTATACAAGACATAATTGGTTTAATTAAATCAGATAAATCAAAGAAGTTACATCTTATCTCTCTCTCTTTCTTCAAAAATTCATTTTCTTAAGCAAAGGGGAATAAAAATCTGTATATTTAATAAATTCACATAGAATATGTATGAAAATTTTTGAAGGTAGTTATTTATAAAAAAAATTACTTGTGAATACATAAGAAATTTAGCATTTGATGTAAATGGTTTGAAATCCTTTAATTTTTCTTTCTTTTTTTCTATAAATTGAAATCGATATTCGATATTCTTAATCAAAATTGAAAAAAAAAATCTCAATTTTTTAATATAAAAAATTAAAATAAATATAAATAAGTAAATATGCATTTTTTAAATATTTCATGATTTTAGATGTGATATTAATGGTACCTACATAAAAGAGTTTTTCCATTCAGGTTGCAAGTTTGTTTAGATGAATTTAAATGTATCCAAATCGCTGTAGATTAATAATTTTTCCTTGTTAATTTTCTATTATTTATGATCATCAAAATTTAAACATAATTGGTATTAGTCTATTTTCTATGCAAACAAATTCAGATGTACAGTTAAATTTTAAGTTTATAGTATTGTCTATTTGCTACAATATAGTCTATCAATTCCAGTACTGTCTGTTTGTAAAGAGTTATTTGCATATTTAATTATATATAAAGCAAAAATGTGATTATAATGAATCAATTATTAATATTATTTTGAGGTTAACATTAGCTGCAAATAACCTGTATATTTAAAATAACAAGGAAGCCAATGAAGCTAACCCTCAATTTCAATCATTGTTCCGATTTTAGTCAATATCTGTTTCTATGAAATCTCATGATACCTAGGTATGACATCAATTATTGGATGCTATTCTTTTTTAGAGAAGTAATTGAAATTATTATTGCAGAGGTAATAATTTTTGAAGTAACTGTTAAAAATCTCATGGAAAAATTAAAACAGCAAATAATTAGGCTTATTAAATTTTTTCAAAATCCTGCTTATACATTTCTAATAAAAGTTTCCACCATGTTTGATTAAGGGGATTTAAACAAATCTCCAAAGAGAAGTTGTTGTTACTTATAGCACTTGTTATGGACAAGCCCCCGCTGATACTGCAGCAGATTTAAGCCGAAAGGAGCGCCTCTTGTTTCAAATAGCGCCAACTAGGGCCAAGAGTACGACTTAGCTACACACTCGCCACATTTGCTTCCACAGCCTCTTTTTACAGGGGGCACAGTCACACATCTCACATATAAAACACAGAAGAACAACCATGCCCAAACCGGGACTCGAACCCGGGACTCCCAAAACACGAGGAAGGCGCGCTACCTCTGCGCCAGAAAGCCGGCTCCAAACAGAAGTACAAAACGTAAAGAAAATTGTGGTATCAGACTACGGACATTTCGAAGCAAATTGGATACAAGTGGCGCTTAAAGCTTGGCATTAAGAGAAAAGAACAATTGGGGAAGGGCTGTGTTTCTAAACGGGAAAAAGGCACTCTTTTCAAACTTCGAGTTTGAATTTACGAGCATCTTGGTTTTTGAACCCCTTTTGCATTGACTTTTTCCAAGTTTCAAACTGGGACCAATTTCTATTATTTTTTTAACTGTGTTTTTTATTTCTGTTTGGAAATGAAATTGCAAGCAAATTAAGGGAAAAAAGTTCTGGCTTACAATTATTCCATCCTTTCTACTTTCCCCTTTTGGGTTTCTCTGGACATTTTCATTCCAAAACAGATTTTTTTTTCTGTACAATCATACAAAATAGACAAGTTGATGGTCTCCTTATAAGCATTCTTGTAAAAATGTCCGGTTTAAAAATTCCCGACAACATTAGAGAAAATTAAATTTTTAAAATTTGACAGTCGAAGTACAGTTTTAAAATTTAAATGCTAGTATGATTAATGTATGTGCTGCATAAGGTTTTGATAATGAAAAAAGCAAAACAATTCTTTGATTCTTTGCCTCTGCCTACTTTCATCTTGTACGGTTTTAAAAGAAAAAGGTAAAAGAATTCTGTATATAGAAAAACAGAAGCTACAGAATCTGGAAAAGATTTTAAGCATACTTGTGATTCACGCAATAAAAATGTCTTTTTTTGTTTGTTATTATTATAATGAATACTTGACGTCTTCTATCAGCTTTTTATGTAAGTCTTGATTTCTATTTACATTTTCGACTTACTTATTTTTAAAACATTTGATTTGGAATCGCGCTTGTCTTAAAAAATATTTTATATTATCATTGGTTATAGGATAAAATGATATTTTTCTCATGTATATTTTTGAAATATCTAGTGCAAGCTATTTAAATCCTCTTGCATGCCTGGAAAACGATTTCAGAAATTTCAAAGTGTTAACATTTTGGATTCATTCTGAAAGTATCCCCTATAAGAAATCTTAGTGAATATTTTCTTGAATTAAATCGAAAATTTAGCCATGATTGGCGAGAAACACTATAAAAACTAAAATCACTTACCTATTAGAGACACAGTTTCTGCTATTTAATTAAATATGGGGGCTAGAAAACGAAATTTTGGCGACACTTTCAACCACATTTCGTAAAACAGAAATATTATTTCAACGACTATGAACTAGGCTACACCAGCGTTGGTTTAGAGACTGAAAAATATATGAAACTTTTAATGCCAAATCTGTTCATTGCTTAGTTTGAGACAAGTAAGTGATTTGTGGATGAAATTAATCAGTATAAAATAAATAGAAATATACGATACAGGTCACAGGTGGTTACTTTCTACTTAATAATTAGAAGAATTCAAAGTTTAGTTTTGAGATAACATGTTTTCTTTCTTTTTCGCCAATTATTCCTCCTATTTCCATGATTGCTTACGTAAGACAATGAATACTAATAAAAGCTGAATTCACAATCAATAATTCAACGCATTGCAGTTATTCGTTTATAAAGAGATTCAAAGACTCTTTTTCTCGTATTTACTCTTCAGCAGATGTTGATAGGCTCATTTTATGTGCATAAAAACGGATTAGTTCAAGTGTGTTTTAAATAAATACACCTGCTGAATTAAATAACTTACTTTGCTCAATAATCTAGTAAGCATAACGCTTTTCAATTAAAATTGCAACCGTTATGCAATATTTTTTTAACTATGTTTACTTTTATCTTAGTCCTTACTACTTTCTTTTGAAATTTGTTTCGGTGACATCATAATTAAGAATGATGTGAAAAAGGTGGGAAGTTTTTTTAAATTTAACTGCTCAAAAAAGCTGATTTAAAGTGGTGAATTTTTAATTCGCCATTTTTATTTAATTTAAAAAGAAAGAAATGAATTTTTTTTAAAAAAAACCAAGGAAAAGAGAAAAGAAATTAATAACTAAAAGAAGGGAAATTGTAAATAACAGTCCTGTAATAAGCAGCTTTTGCAATAATCATTATCTAGGTAAATTTTAAAACATGTAAATTACATTTAAAAAAATTCTCTTGCACGATGTATCATTCTTAATGATATCTGTATATACAATTACTCCTTCCTCATATCTAATAAATAAGTTAATAAAGAGATTTTTAGAAAAATTTTAATTTTAAAAAATTATTAAGAACAATTGCCCACACTCACACACACACATAGCCAAGATAACTCCATGTATTTAAGTTCAATTTCGTGAAAAGAAAATACTTTGCATCTTCTTTTTGAATGTTCTTTTATTGAGATAATGTTTCACTGAAATGCTAGATAATGATAATTTAGTCATTCCCTAGTTACTAACTCAGTAGAACAGTAGTAATGTTTATATGAATATTGGTTATAATTATAACTAAATATTTATTTTTCCTGAATTTTATTTTCAATACTTTAAAATCAGAATAAGAAAAAGAAAGAGAATATTTCTAATAGCGGTTTAATAGTGTTTTCTATATATGAATACTAAATTTTTTTTAAATAAATTATTACCATTTAAAAAAATTGATTAATTAACTATGCTAGAATTAATTATGAATTTTTTTGGTCCATAGTATCAAAAGAAAGAAACGGCATCCGTAAGAGTCAAAGAAATAAAATTAGGTGTAAAGGTAAAATAAGTTTCTTAAATATATTTCGTTTAGAGTTGTTAATTCAAAAGTAGGATGTCCTTATCAAAATAGCTGTCCCAATACTTCCTAATGGCGAATTAATACATATTTTGTTGATATCAAGAGTAACGCTATTTTCACAATCAATAAATCAATGGCTGACGATTATCGAATGATTTAATCTAACCAACTGCTCTTAGACATGAAAAAAAATTAATAAAAGCAATGCTAATGATTATTTTTTTAAAGTACAAATCAGATATCTTAATCTGTAGCCTAAATTTTGCAATTCGAAAAAAAATTTCTCTATAAAAATGTTGTCCTACGATTTTAAATGATGCCTCGAAAATTAAAGTTTAGAAAATTTAGGAAAATATATCGTACATTTGAGCTTCATATATTAAACAGTAATAATTTCCAGCCAAACGGTTCCTGGGTAATTTCTTTAAAATTACTATAAAATAATAATCTCAAATTTAATCTGCATTATTTTTATTTTTGAAATTGGGCCATTATAATACCACTTGAAATCATAGATTTAAAATAGAATTCTTTTTATTCTTTTTGTTTTCTTTTTTTTCGATTAAAAATCGACATTTGTTTTGTTTGTAACGATTTGTTTTTTTTCCACCAAAATCAATTAAAAAAATAATACCGGGGAATATTTGAAATTTTTATCAGTTATTTTTATTTACGTAATACATACTTCAGTAAAATACATTAATTTTTAACAAATGGTTTTAAAAAATTTAAAATCTTTTCTGCTGCAAATTTGCTTATTTTAAAAATTAATAATTTTTTTTAAATTAAACATAGTTTTGTGTTTCAAAGCACAATTTTCTTGTTAAGTTTTCATAGTACTTGAGACTTCATTTTTTAGGCATTTTTCTTCTTATAATTAAGATTTTATCTTCAATTAAAAGCTTTTTATTTAAACTAGTATAAATGAGGTTATAACTTTCAACTAGACATTTCATAACCTTTTATATATCCTTTTGTAAACCGGAGGTTTGTTAGCCAATCCGACAACTTAAATCTTAAATTTGCAGATAAGTGTTTTTATATTCTTATATATATATATTTTATTTAGCAATTGATGATGTCTATCATGTTTTTTTAGGTAATTTATCTGTTCCCGAGAAATAACATTACGAGAGTCGTATATAAGCATTTGAGCAGAAAGAAATAACAAACAATAAGTGAATAATTTCAAAAATTTTATATTTCTAGGTATATTCATTGGAGCAAAATTTAAATTTATAAAGACATATACTCTACAGATCATGACACGCTTATCCAATTAACATATATCGGAAAGAACAAAGAGAGTTGCTTAATTGTGGAGGAACTATCGTCTGATCTGAAAAATAGAAAGTGATGACTCATAAGTTTGGGAGTAATGGTTATAATTAACCTCTTAAGTTTCGGCCAATAAAAAAAATTACTGTCTTATGAGTCACGAAACATAAGTGATGTTCTTTTATTTGATGGTCTTAAATTAAAAGAAATAAATGAGGAACAAATCAGATAGTCATAGTGATATCAGGTACAAATTGCAAATGATTTGTCGCTTGTGATTTTTGATTTCACGATTTTTAATTTTCCAGGAATAATTTCATAAATTATTTTAGGATGAAAATTAATTTTTCATTAATTTAAAACAGATCGATGTATTTCCAATTATTGTCTTGTGATTATCATGTTCATTTCCTATTAAAAATCATTTTCAAAAACTTTTTTTCAATTGCTGCTATGAATTGCTATGAAATAATGCACACACAGATTTTTTATTTATGGTACTTGTCATAGATATGCCAGCTGACGAATTCACAGAATTGAGCCGAGTTTGTGAAGTAGCTTCTGAGGATACGGTCTAACTTCTCGCTCTTACCAAGATGGCACTCACACACTCGCTTGCACAAACCCTTTTTACAGTTGGGCTGTTTCATACGCCTTGCAGAAAGAACACAGAGTAAAGAACAGCCATCTCTGAATCAAAGCCCTTGATACCTAGACCACGGGAAAGATGTGCTACCCCTAAGCCAGAATGCAGCCACATAAGCATTTGAATTTATTATTTACATTGGGAAAAGTGATAAAGCTAATGTCAATAAAAGCAGTATTTATATGATATGATATTTGCCTGCGTCTTGGCACAGAGGTAGCGTGTTTTCCACTTGTTGGTTGGCAGAAGATTAACCACGGGCATGGTTAATCTTCTGTGTTCTATTTAAGAGGTGTATGAATGTGCGCCCCTGTAAAAAAGGGGGTTGCACAATCGAATGTGGTGAGTGTGTAGCTAAGTCGTACTCTTGGCCCTAGTTGGCTCCACTTCAAAAAAACAAGAGACGTTCATTCGGTTTAAAATTACTAGCGGCCATTTTTCACGGCAAGAGCCATTAGAAACAACATATGATAGCATTTAGCATGCAACATATGTACTGAAAATCGTTTCGTAAATATATAGTTTTATTTTGCATGGTAAAATATCTATAGTTAGGAAAATGTTCTTATCATAGAAGAATAGGTAACAAAATCGGATTCAAAATTACAATTAAGCTCATGTATGCTTTTTCTTCCATTATTAATGAGGACTTTTTTCAGAGAGAGAGAGAAAGAAAATTATTGTTTTTACATAGGTTTTTATGGAAATAGAATATTTTTATGTACAGTTTGGTCTGTAATTTAATACAGTTCCACAATTACTCGTTTGCGTACAATTATATACTTAAAACAATTTATTATCAATATTTTCCAAACAATTTAAAGCAATTCATTATCAATATTTTCCAAAATAAAAAAAAATGTTTTTAATGTGTCTTGTAAAATAAGCATTTTAATTTTTAAAGGAATGAAAGACTGCTCCACTTAAAAAATAAGATTTATTTCTTGAATAAAATAATGATATTCTGAATTCAGTTAAAATATTTCCTGGAACAAAAATTTAATTTCTCAAGCATTAAAATAACCTGTTCTATAATTGTTAATTAGCTATTGTTATTAAACGAAATTTCACATAATATTATAGTTACTTTAATTTTTTAGCCCCAGTATGATATTTAAAATAACGAACAATAGCAAGCATAACGTAAATCTTCTTCTAACGGGCAAGTACCATGAAATCCATTATTTATGAATTATAGGTAAGTCTTTTTTAACTTTTCAGGTACATGTTTGAATATGTCCATATGTTCGAATATCTATCTATCTATCTATCTATCTATCTATCTATCTATCTATCTATCTATCTATCTATCTATCTATCTATCTATCTATCTATCTATCTATCTATCTATCTATCTATCTATCTGGTCCGTCATAGGTAAAGAAGAATGAAGAATATACTTTCGCTCATTTTTAATTGTTGGATTACTGTATTACTGGTTAAGAAGATATTATTGTATCGTCTAATTTCTCCAGATCAATATTGGTTTATACAAGCTCCAAGCAGAAAAATATATGTTAAAAGCATTGTAAACAAACTTTTAAATAAAAAAGGTTTATTATGAACATGAATAAAATACATAAAAACTATAACAGTAACAGACAAACAATATATTAAACAAATTACATTTTCAACTTTCTTTATCAAAATTTAACATATTTACTCGTCCAATATATTTTTATTGTATTTGAAGGCCCCCCTTTAAGTTTGGAAGGCTTAAAAAGAATAAAGATATCTGAAATTTTTTTATCTATTTTCAAATGGCAGTTATACAAATCTAATAAATCATTTTTAAAATAATTATTTATTTAATTTTTAAAGAAAATTTATAATTTAACTTCAAATTTGAACTTTTGTTTCTTTTTTTAAAAACATGCCAAATGGAATTAATTATAATAATTATATATACTTCTATTTATATAATCATTAATGAATTCCCTGAAAACTGAATTGCACTGTTAATTCTTCCCAGCAATGAGTTTGATTTTCGCTTCCTTGAGGCCTTCATTCTTTCTACGGCAAAAGGAACATCCTCTGAACACCAAGATTTTAAATTTCACTTGCCCAATTTGTCTGGCCAAGACAAATTTAGTGAGATCTTTTTCGTAAAGATTCATTTCATAAATCTTTACAACAAAGAGAATATTAAACACTTTTTGATTAAACCCTTGAGTTATCTTGAAAGTCTAGTCTTAAATTCTTTTTGAATAACTATACATATACATTGATTTCTCAAAAAAAAAAAGAAGTAACTGTGCCTCAATTTTATTTTAAAAATTAATTGAAAACAAAAATTGTAAAGAAGTTTTGCAAGTCAAATAAACTATTCAATTAGGTATGTGGTGAAAATTTCTTAAAAATCTTTTTCTTTGCCTTAAATAAAAAATATATATAATTCAGAAGTAAAAAAGGAACTTCATTAAATAAAAGTCGGAGAAGGAGCATTTTTTCTTTATGAGAACCCAACATTTATCTTGCTTCGATTATCTTGCATTCATCTCCATCTAAAAATGAAAGGAAAACAGGTGAAAAACAATCATTCAGTATTTGCAATATTTTATCAAATATGATTTCAAACGTATTTAATGAAACTTAACAGTAAGAGAATATCTTACTAACATTGAAACTAGTTCGTATCCTAGTAGTTGTCTAACATTAACTTTAATAATTTAAGGAATCGTAATAAAAATATATATAACCATTTTTAAGGTGAGATAGATGTTAGATCTCTTTGCTATCTTTCCGTAGAAAAAGTTTTTTGTAGCTCATTCGTGTTATATTCATTCAATGAACCACCATAGGTGAACAAAAAATATTCATTCTTCCTTACATTCTTTCGTGTATTATCTGAATATTCAGACAGAACTCGGCAGTCAAAGAGCAGGATGTGGTAAATGACGCACTGTAGGAGTGCGGAGATATTAACTCTTAAATTTTTGTACCTCATTCGTGTTACATTCATTCAGTTTTTTGTAGCTCATTCGTGTTATGTTAATTCAGTTTTCTGTGGCTCATTCGTGTTATATTCCTTCAGTATACCGCCACAGGTGAACAAAAAATACTCATTCTTTCATACATTTTTTCGTGAATTTTTCGTGGTAAATGACGCACTGTACGAGGGAAGAGGTATTGGCTGTTACATTTTTGCACCTCATTCTTGTTATATTCATTCAGTTTTTTGTAACTCATTCATGTTATATTCGTTCAATGGAAGGCCTTAGGTGAACAAAAAATGCTTATTCTTCCTTACATTCTTTGGTTTCTTATCTAAATATTCAGACAGAAAATGGCATTCAAATAGCCGGATGTGGTAAATGACACACTATAGGAGTGCAGAGGGATTGGCTCTTAAATTTCACTTCACTTTTTTGAAGCACAAAAATGACACCCAATTTGATTCTAACAGAAGTTCTGATCTGATGGATGCTGACTAGGCTTTCAACCATGAGATAGGAGATCTCTGAATATAATGAGGCAATATCTGTAAATACATCTCCTGTAAATTTATGTAAATAAAGATTTGTGCTAATTAGAATAGCCAAGCATGCTCAGTGTTTCCTTAGGTACTTCACACAATAGTTCAAAATGCCAGTGTCCTGGAATAGGGGTCACACGTCTTCCTTGATACCTGGGAGTCCCGGGTTCGAGCCCCGGTCAGATCATAGTTGTTCTTCTGTGTTCTATCTGTAAGTTATATGAATTTGCCCCACTGTAAAAATGGAAAGTGCAAATGACTGTGATGAGTGAGTAGCTAAGCCATGCTCTTGGCGCTACTTCGAAACAAGAGACGCATCTTTCGACTTGAAATAGCTTACTCCTGTCAGCGCGCTTGTCCTTGGCAAATGCCATTAGTAACAACAATAGTTCAAAATTAATTGCCATCTTGAAGAAATTTCAGAGGGTATCTATATTAGATATGTGTTTATATGGAAGGAAACCTCCAATAGCTCAGTCACATTGAAATGAGGCCGCTTGCCAAACCATAGCGGTCAATCAGTTTTTGAAATAATATTGATAAAGAGCAACGTTTGTGTTCATGCTGTTGAAATAATGATGATTAAGAGCAAAGTTTGTGCTCATGTTGTTGAAATAATGTAGATTAAGAGAGTTTGTGCTCATGCCGAAATGATGCTGATTAAGAATACAGTTTATGTACATGTTGAAGAAATAATGATTAAAGTCACAGTTTATGTACATATTGCAGTAATAATGGTGATGAAAAGCACAGTTTGTGCACAAGTTGTGGAAATAACGTTGTTTAAGAGCAAAATGTGAGGATCGAAATTTCGATAAATAAAGGATGTGCTAAAATTATCGCAAGATTTGAATTAAATAAAAAACACGGTTTGTAATCTTAAGATTGTTATTTTTTTATTGAATCATTAAATAAATAAGATAGGGTTATTTATGGAATAACACATCGGGCAAATGGCCTCCACGACTTTTCTGGTACATATGCACTTTTTTGCCGAAAGTTTTCATGACCATTTTGCATGTAGTTGAATTTCCTTGATGAAACATTCAATTTCCTCTTTACATTTGAGCTTGTGAGCTTGTTGGCATAGATCTTTGACTAAAAATAAGCCCATAAAAAGAAATCCAACGGTGTTGAATCATGCAACCTAGGTAGCCAATTTCCAATCTTTTTAAATGTGATCACCAGGTTTTCATTTTTTTAATATTGTTCAACAATGAAAACACGTTGTTGTATCGTGTTTTACTAACCCTAAACTCTCAGCTATAATATTGTGCATGTTTATTGTTGCCAACAAGTTACTGCAAAAATGGCGGCAAATTCAAATCTTGCTTTAATCTTGGGACACCCTTTTTCTCTTGCATATGTGGTGCTTTAACAAATTCACCAAGTTCCGAGCTGTTATAAAAACCTATGAAAGCAGCCGCATCACATAATATCGCAAGGGTCAGCTCGTAAAGAAATTTTTTGAAAATTTCTGAAAATAAAAACTCGTTTTAACTTGTAAAAGATGCAATTAGAAAATAAATATTTAATTCAAATATCTCTTAACTTTATAAAGAAAATAAATTCAAAGGAATTGAATTGCAATTAAACTATCAATC
This sequence comes from Argiope argentata, assembly GCA_026289955.1. NCBI lineage: Eukaryota > Metazoa > Arthropoda > Arachnida > Araneae > Araneidae > Argiope > Argiope argentata. Next base: position 3,014,264 of record JAOUZG010030345.1, on the reverse strand, counting down.
GAACAATAACTCTTTAGAAATACCTAGTTTTTCATTTTATTGATATAAAGTTTTTTGTTATCTTATATTTAAAAATAAATGCGCTGAATATAAATCGAATTACAAAAAAAATAAAGTATATTCACAAACTTTTACTACAAAACGAAAAAGGGCATTGGCCTCCTCCTTTTTGAAATGGTCAGGTTTTTTTTAATATACTCTTTTGTCTTGGTTTGTTCTTTTAAAATAAATTAATCAAAAAAATCGGGTAATTTCACCTATGAAAGAAATTATTGTCTTTTTTGGTGAATTTAAATACCACTT
>JAOUZG010030345.1:2978268-3013561 GCA_026289955.1 Argiope argentata | reverse complement strand
ATATATATATATATACTATCTCCATTTAAAATAAATTTGAATATATCCAGATTTGATTTGTTAATAGTTGAAAATTTTAACTGCAGCAGTAAATAATTGGGATTTTTTATAGTATTAGCTAAAATTCAACACTTTTAGTTTTATTGAAAGATACTTATTAGTTTGAACATATTTTAGGCTCTCGAAAAATGACCCGTTTACTTTTGTTTTCCTTTTTTTTTTTTTTGGTATTTCTTGTGGCTCACTAAAATGACGAATTTTGGTGAGTGTTTTATTTTTGTGAATTATGTTTTTTACGCGAAATCAACCCTTGCTCTAAAATCTTGCTTCATAATACTTATAGGGAAAATATATATGGCATAAAGAATAACGTAATAACAAAACAATGATGAAATCGTGTTAGGGATGATATTAAGTCTTACATCTTCATTTAATTTTAGGTGGAATATCATTAAATTATTTCTTCCAATTAATAAATAAAGATATTAAAATGATTATTTTATTTTCAATCGAAAGAAAAATAACTTACTTCAATATCACTGGCTTTTGTTCGCACTGCTGTATAGGTTGGGCTGAAATACAATTTTCTGACGAAAGGACTCAGATATTCTGATTTCACATCAGAGGTTTCGACGCAAAAACCTAAATAAATTATTTAAGAGTGAAGGTAATTTTATACATAGACATAATTCATATATATTTTTAACGCATTTCCTTTCTTCTTAATAGATACGTTACTACGCAGTGTGTGGGCTATATGAAAATATAAAAAAGTATCAATTAAAGAAAAGTAAGATAAAAGGAATCGATTATATGCTGTACCAGGTACAATCACGTATCAGTATCAATCTGTATTAGATCCTATGAGATCGGGCATCAAGCCAAACGTTCAAATTAAAATATTCTAATATCTATCAAATTAGCAACAATATCTGGAAATGGCTATACATTATTATGTCCACTTCCTATTCTTATTAACAAAAAGAAAGAACAAGCATTTAAATGTCTTTTAAAACACCCAGTGTTGGTTAAAAAACATATGCATTTTAATAAAAATTAATAGTTAAAATATCTAACATAAGAATCTTCTTTAAAATGTTATTTTAAAATAAAAAAGTGTCATCAAACTTCATTAATTTTATTCAAAATCAATGTTAGTAAGTTGCAAATTAGGCTTAAAATACTAAATAAATCACTTACTTAGAACATAACTAGCAACATAACCGACAACAATTGTAATGGCTAAGGCAATAGGAAGAAACCACATATAAGACCAAGTGTAAAGATAGAATATATCTCTGTAAAATAGATGATTATTATGAATTTATATTCTATAAATAATCCATTGCTGGAATATATGCAAGTTTGAAAATACATCTAATTTAACTTATATCAATAAAAGCAAAAATTCTTAATTAGCTTGTTAGTCGTATATACATATACAACTGAATAGATTTTTCTTCGGATTTTGCTTACAAATGTTGTAAGGGAAACTGTGGGTTTTTTGGTAGTTAAACAAATAGTTAATGTTTTATTAGTTATAAATTGTTTGTATGCTTTATTGCTTGTATGCTTTAGTATGCTTACATATAATAAAAATGAGTAGTAATATTCCAAGCATTTAAACAAAATAGGCAATCGTTCACTGAGTTCATAATTATTATTTTTGTTTGATGATTGAGGTAATTGCAAAGATCATAAATAAATTATTTGTGCTTTAAGCCTAAAGTATGCACGCAACCCAATATCGCCATCATTGAAATGCTACGGGTTAAAAGAAAAGAAAAATTGTAAGTATTTGACCCGAAAAATACATAAGTAAATGCTAGAAAATTATTATATTTGTAAAATAATTTAGAGAATACTTTTAAAAAATACTTTTCTAATTAGTGGAGTTAACTAATACTAAAAGTTAATTAACAATTATTTACTTAATGATTTTACTGTGAGCTCCAAGCATTTACACTTTATTGTCAATTATGAGAAACAAATTCTTTTAAATATTTAACAAATAATAATGTTCATTATACGGTTTTTAAAAAATATATTTCTTTCTATTACATATAAGGGCACTTGTATGCTCTAGACAATGAAAATCATGGATACTTGATTTGTAAATAATGAATATTTTTTCAGTGATTAATAATATATCAAAAGTAAAATTTAGTATACATAAAAAAATAAAATGTTCCCCTTACGAAATGATATATTAATATGTTTTTCCTTAAATATTTGCATTTAATAATAAATTAAAATGTAATAAGATGCGATAATATTTATGTTCGTAACCACAGTATAATACAATGAAAATTATATGTATTAAAATAATATATGTGAATACATTTCATAACAACTATTGTTTTTTTCTTATATACCTAAAAATTTTAAGATATCGAATACCTTATAGATATAAAATCAGGTAAATGAAAAATAGTTTCCATTGATAATATATTAAAGCACAGAAATAAATAAAAATGTAATTGACAGATGCTGGAATTTTGCAAATGCTACAGTATAAGATGTCATTTCAGTAGATTAAAAATTTTAAAGATGCTTACCAATTAAAAAAAGAGTATAAAATAAGCATTAACGACATACTTTTAGATTTCTGGTCTATAATATTGTGTGCAGCTTAAAGAAATAAATAAAAGAGAACATTTGAAACTATTTATTAAAAATTTGGGACAGGAATTTAATATCGTTTTTATAATGCCAATTTTCTTTACTAGCTCATTTAAAGTCAATACAAAAACATTTTTAAAATTAAATTGACATGTTTATTTCAAAATATATATATTTTTTTCATGTAAGAGTATGATTTTGTTTTGGTTTGAGATATTTGAAGCCTCAAATTGCGTAGGCAACAAATAGATGGCTTTTTGGTTTTGAGGTATCGATTTTTACTTTTTAGGTTATTAAAATGTAATTCAGAAAGTCGTTACATTTGGCGATTTATATCAAACTAAAAAAAAACTTTTTTTATTTTGCAATTAGGGGAGAAAATATTTAGCCAAATATCGAAAACGATGCAAATCCAGCATTTTATGCTTTTTTTTTTTGTAATAAGAAGTAGCGCAACAGTTACTAAAAAAATGTTGCAATGTTTATCGAGTGTATTAGACACTTGTAAATGCCGATATTAGTTTTTTTTAACTTAAAACTCGGTAATTTTGATCTCCCCGACTCATACTGAATCAAAAAGACAAACAATTCAATACAATGATTTTGAAAGTTGGTAGTGGAATTGAATTAAATTCCTGCCAGGCAATTGAGGAACTATCAAACGTTCTTGAACTACCTTGGTCGACATTCATTTGTAATAGGTAACAAATGTTCATTTTTAAACAATTTTAAGTTCGGCATTTAAACAAATAGGTGGAGAAAGAAAAGTTAATATTTGTGTAATCTCTCCGAAGAAAACCATAAACTGGTTACTCTCAGCTGCCTGAAGGCACACTGAAAAGTTTGAATGATCAGACCGCAGTAACAGCAACACTGACGGATACTGCCGTTGAGACCTATGGGCTATCACTGGCCACGGCACAACACTGTCCTTAGTCAGTACGTCTCCCGTCATCGATGTAAGCCTACCCCACCTATTAGTGTATCCACCAGGGTGGCGAGATCCAACCACCATGCCGAGTGAATCTCTCCAATGAAAAGAACTCTGTCTATTTCAATACATTCAACTTATGGCTGGGATGACCTGGTTGGTAGAGCGTTGGACTCGTATCCCTTAGGTTACGAGTTCGAAACTCACCAGCCAAAAGATTCCCCGAATGTGAGGCGGCTGGCACTCGTTAAATCTGTTCGTGGTCGCAAAGTCCTCCATGTAGAGAGTGATGTCACTGGTGATACTGGGTCAGAGGTGATCGTTCTCTGTTCCAGGTCTAAATTACGATCTAAGATAAATGAATAAATTTGCATGAATGAAGTCCGCCCCCTAAAAAGGGTTGTGACGTGTGAGTAGCTAAGTCGTGCTCTCGGCGCCAGATGACGCTACGTTTGAAACAAAGAGACGCATTTCTTAGGCTTAAAATCTACTGATCGTATCAGCGGAGGCTTGTCCACGGCATGTGTCATTAGTCACGATACACATTCAACTTATTGCTTCACTAGCACAGTATAGAAAAATCTTGAATCACTTGATCACTTGAAATACAAAATGGATTCTCTATGATAATAAAAAACGCAAAAAGCCATGGATATCTCTAATGATTCATCTAGAAGTGTTACTAAGCCAGTTTTGCATCCCAAACTTGAAGTTTTATTTGTTATGATTTGTTTGATTGAAAATTCTTAGAAACATTACTTTTGATAAAACTTGGACAAACTGTGAAAGCAGGCCTTTACAGTGAATAAACTAAATAAAATAAATCAATCAACCTTTAATTGCAAAGTATCCAGTGATCGTCAGTAGAAAAGGCATGATGAAGAGATAGGATAATGCAAAACACGCAAAGCAAGCCGAAGCCAGAAAAAAAATTAATTAATGAGGATTGAAAGTATTATCACATGTTCCATGTTTTTCAAAATCGAAACTCCATTAATCCTGATTGACAATACTTTCTATGTGATAAAATTTAGATGGCATCCAAATTACCACCGTTATTTATGTTGCTCAAACACCAATTGATTTTTATCAATCTGGCAGTGATAATTCGCACTTTAGATAAAAAAATATTTTTAATAACAATGTTGATTAGATTATTAAATAAAAAAAATATTAAGAATTACTTATTTAAATTCAGAGTAAGGAAAAGATCATTTGTTTCCTTTCCTTCATACCTGGACAAGAAATAAATATTGTTTTTCTTACTCTAAATTTAAGTAACATTTTTCTACTGCATATGTGCTACTGCTTATTTTAATAAGTGTAATATTTTTTCGATGCTAAAGTGAAATCTAATTATATTGCAAAGTTCTGATTTTCTTTTCTTAAGATTTCTGAAGTTTTTGAAATACAATTGCTTTTACTATAACTGCTTTAGGAGGGTAAAAATGGCTTTATCTGGAAGCTTTATTTCATTTTAGAGATAAGGAATAAGGAATATGCACAGCTCACGCATTTTCTGACCAAATAAGAAATTTGCAACAATTTCTCTTCAGTAATTCCGGAGAAATATTATAAATGTAAATTGATTTGTTCTCAAACAATATCTCATAATTTCAGCACAGTCGCCATCTTTGGCGAATTTTAGTATCTTGGCTTATAAATCTTTGGCGTAATAAGGCCTCTCTCTATTAATACTTTGATCAATATAGTTTTATATTTCTATGCATTCTTAACATATTCTTGTTTTGCTTTAAATTGAACTTTTTCTTAACCTAATAGCTGAAAATATATTTACTTCTAATAATCTATGATGACCTCAAACTGCCCTACATCTACGTTAATACTCTGCATTATTGACACATAGCCGGCGTCCTGGCGTAGGGTTAGCGCCCCCTGTTCTTCCCCGTAATCTGGAGGACCCGGTTCGGGCATGGTTGTTCTTCCGTGTTTTATTTTAACGTATGTGAATGTTCCCCTCTGTAAAAAGGAGGTGTGCAAACGAATGTGATGAGTGAGTAACAAAAATAGTACTCTTGACTCTAGTTGGCGCTACTATAAAAACAAGAGACGCTGATTAGGTTTTAATTGCTGCCTACCTCAGCAAGCTTCTCCATGGCAAGTCTTAAAAGAAACAAAATTATTGAAACACTGTATTATTGATCCAAACATGCAGTAATTATAAATACATTAATAACTAATTGGGAGTAATGAAACATTTAGTAGCTAGAATAGTTATACTATTAAAGTATTAAACTTATATTTATATTTTATAATTCATAATAATTTGTATTTTTAGCGAACTTATTTATATAGTAACTAAGAAAACGAAATATTCTTATTGACATTATTGCAATTATTTCTTAGCCTTACTTTTTAGATAGCTAACTAATTTGCTTATTAGAAATTTGCCACAAGTCGCATGGCTCCTGAAAAAAAAATATATTAAAGACGTGGACATTACTTTTCTTTTCCTTCAGTGAACTTCAGGATTTCTGTGACTTCTTCGGTGAAAGGAGTTGTCGTTGTAGAATTGAAAACTCTCCAGGTTGAATTGCCGTAACAACCACTGATATCCCGTGACAACGTTGAAACTTTAGGCCTCGTGATATAAGAGCCAAATCCGGCCCATGCAAACCACGACACTCCCGATAGAAGACCAATCAATGTGCCCTGTGAATAAAAAAAAATTAAAACCAATAAAGAAGCAAAAAGATGTGTTTTTTTTTTTGCATTTAAAATTTAAACTCATCTACATAATACTAACTCCAATTAATATTACACAGATTAAAATTTAATTCAAAAGATCTATTCATTATAAAAAATACATCTTGTATTGCAACAAACAAATAAAAAGCGAACAATTTGAAGTGTAAAAATCAGAATAAAAAAATAATTAATTTGCAGAGGACCAAGAGAAAAATATAATTATAAGCATAATTGTTATTATGCTCTCTGACATATATTTTCTAATAAATATTCTAGGTCTATGCTGACCTGGTGGTTAGGTCTCGGCTCGTTAACCGTAGGGTTTAAAATTCAAGACGTCACCAAAGAACCTTCGTGTAAAGGGGTCAATTGCACATTAAATCTGTCATGGCCGAATATCTTCCCGCTATTGTGGTGTAGTGCGGAGAGGGGGTCCAACTCAGATGTCACGCTCGTCATCTGACAGCGGTTCAAACTTACGAAGTCAGTTCATATAGCTCTAGTGCTGCTTTACAACGAGACGTTAATATAACTTAACTAACTCATAAATATGGTATTCCCCTTCGTCCACATAGGAATGTGATTCCTTTTCACGACCATGGCGTGTGGGATATGAAATATATAAATAATAGCTACGAAATATAGAAATGTGTCATAAAGCTAGCATATTTGTGGATTCTATCGTGCAATATTTGATTATTAATACTGGAATATTCAAAAATCAAATGAAAAGTTTGAACGTTTTTTTAACATCTTGAAATTAATATTTAAAAGAGAATTAAACTTACAGTATCAAGATCACATATAAAATTTATAAATTCATTGTCCCAACGGATTATTGTATTTACATGCATAGGAGCCGGCTTTCTGGCACAGAGGTAGCGCGTCTTCCTCGTGTTCTGGAAGTCCCTGGTTCGGGCATGGTTGTTCTTCTGTGTGCTATCTGTGAGATGTGTGAATGTGCCCCCCTGTAAAAAGGGGTTGTGCAAGCGAATGTGGTGACTGTGTAGCAAAGTCGTACTCTTGGCCCTAGTTGGCGCTACTCAAATACAAGAGACGCTTCATTCGGCTTAATCTGCTGTTGGGTCAGCGGCGGGCTTGTCCATGACAAGTGCCATTTGACACAACAACAACAACATGCATGTGGAATTTAGTGTTCCTTCAGAAGTTTCTACATGTACTCCGCTGTCAGCTGCGCCATCGTATAATATATCGAATAAGGGTATCCTGGTACTTTATAGATTGTCCTGGTGGGACTCTCCAGACCAGGGCCGATAGAAAACAAAGTACAGCCTTCTCTCGATTTATCAGCGGACATATTAAAGGTAACACTTTTCACTTCGGATAAAAGTATTTCCCGGACTCTCATTGGGGTAAGAGCGCTCCAGCTTCTCCCACTCACATTTTAAATCGTCTAAATTTTACAAAGCATGACATACACAAAGACTCAGTTCTATTTATGGACTTTTTGGAAATATTGGGTTTTATGAAGATAGTCTAGCACTGATGGGCCACTGGGATTAGCAACAACAACAACATGCATAGGAAAGTTATAGACAGACTGTCAATTCTTTGATAGACTGAGTAAAGTACCCAAGTCAGATTGTTTGTCGTGTGTGGCAACAGTAGGGAAAAAGAATAACGAGAAGCAGCTGGGGCAACTCAACTCAAAAAAGAAAAAGGAGGAGAAAGGTCAGACATGTTGGGAGGAGGAAAGAAAAAGAGGTCTTTGGTAGAAATGCGGATCTGAATGTCCAATTCACTATTGGAAAGTCGAGACTGTACATAGTTTTATTTCGTCTTTTTAATATGTGTTTAATGTGCCGTGCTGCTGTAGCAAAATGAATAAAGTAGCAGCTGAAAAATCTTGGAGTGATCACTGAAGTCTCTCACCGATGAGATACGATTTATTTTGATATGAAACCCCTATTACTGGACAAGTTTTACTGACTGTCAAGATTAGTGAACAAAAATAGTAATTTCATGTATGTTAGAAAAGCGAAGAAATTATGAATAAAAAAATTATTTCTCGTACATTTTAGATGCAAATATATATGTTAAGATTAAATTAGTTCTTTCTTTTAGTTAGAATTCTCAAATCAAAAAACTTATACTCAAATCACAACTAATTTTTAAATCAGTTGGAAACAAATAGTTATCAATTAAATGAAAAAAATACAGTAAATACGATAATAAAAAATTACTGACTTCAACGCATTAATTTCGGCCCAGCATTGAAGATGCGAGGATAACGATTCCATAATTAATTATTATTCGTATTTAGCTTTATTCGCCCATTGAAAATCATTCAATTTTAATATAAACAATGATTGTTCTCGGATGCCAAAAGAGGACTTGGGATTTTGTATCATATAATGGAGCAGATCAGAAAAAGGGGAATATTTTTAGAGGGTAATGGATGATTATATGTATATACTGATTGTTTTCAAAGCATTGCGATTGCATGAATTGTTTCGAGTTCCACGCTTTTAATAAAAAATATGTATTCTCTTTTTATTACTACTTTTAATTCATGTTTTATTAGAATAATTTTGTAAATTTTATTTCTTATTTTTCAATGTTTTATTTTTTTTTCCAAAATTCAATTTTATGAATATTATGGAATTTTAAAAAGCAATCCACTCTGAATTGCACTCTGTCGTATTTTAAAAAAATTTCAGATTGTTTAATATATAGTATAATATCAAAATTTAATTGATTAATAAATTCACATAATTTCTAAAAATATTATAATACTATCGAAAACATTAAAAATGTGCACACACTTTGTAATTCTAGTGAGCCAGAAAGTAACTAAAAAGATGAATGTAGAATTAACTCATTGTAAAGATAACAAGATTTAAGCTCAATAAATTCTATTTTAAATGGTTAATCGCATGCATGTAAAAATTGTCAGCAACATTATTTAATACATTTTTTAATTATTTGTAACTAATAATATATTACTATTTATCACGAAAGACAAAAAAAATGTAATATTTATTCAAAAATGTAATATTCATAATCCAAAATGTGTGCACAATTCTAATGTTTTCGATGGTATTGTAATATTACAAAGCTTTTAGAAAGTGATATTTACAGGTTGATTTGCTTTTGTTGTGAAAATTCCAAGAATGTACATTCCGAGGATCGGTCCTGCTGTCATGCCCACCACAACGTTCGATGCTTCTAGAACGGCACGGAAACTCGCCGTTACCAGCGCCATCAATAAAATAAGGCAAATGTATCCTATAGCTATAAGATAAAATTAGTAAATTAGTAAATAAACGATACACATTCATTTTTAAACATAAGTGTCTGACATGAATTATTTTAATACAAAATATACTATGCAGGGTGATATAACTTATTTCAAGTACCGTGATTTTAGACTAAAATTTAACAAAGAAATTTGAGACATTACGCGTAGTTAAGCAACAAAACTTCACAATGTGCATCATTCGTAATTATTCTTCATCGTTCCTTGTTTCCTTCTTTCACTACGTTGTTCCTATCTCTTACGCTATTGGCAGTATCTAAGGATGTCTAATGTTAACAGTACGGATATGAAATCTTCTTTTCAAACGAATATGAAATACTTTTTATAACCTTTTATCTTTAATAGGCATTTTAAATAAAACGATAGCTTTAGTAGTAAGATTGGGTCGGGACAGCCTTGTTCATAGGGCGTTGGATTCGTATCCGTTGGGCTGCGAGTTCGAGCTCGCCAGCCAAAGACTGTGTGTGTGTCTGTGTGTGTGTGTGTGTACGTGTGCGTGTGCGTGTGTGTGTGTGTGCGTGCGTGTACGTGTGCTTGTGTGGATTTTAAAACTGTTGTGGTCACAAAGTCCTCCATGTCGAGAGTAATACCACTGGGTTTACTGGGTCAGAGCGGGTCGTTTTCTGTTCCAGATCTAAATTATGATCTGTGGATGAATGCATGAATGAAGTTAACCCCGTAAAAAGGGTTTGTGACGTGTGTGAGTTAGAAATAAGACTTCTGCCTTCGGATGTTCAGTGGTTCATTTCCTCATAAGCTACTGCACCCCTCCTTCCGTTGCAAAGTGGAACACGAGAACAACAATAATAGTGATATTATACGTTGAATTTTCATTTCCTAGATCTTTATGATGCTGAATTATTTTGATCAAATGGGCACAAATGATGAGTTAAATTTCATTTCCATATATTTCATCCCGAATTGTCTCATAAATTTATAATTTCTGTGATAGAGGAACTAATAAATATCTTTTCGTTACGCTTTTGTGTTACAATTGTATTTATAGACTAACTGTCTATATAATATACATAATTCATTAGCTGATGTTTACGGATTCACAGAGAAATAAGCCTTTGAAACTCATTAAAATATTAAAATTATTATTTTTAATGGTTGTAACCATTCTCATACCCATAATTGTGGATGAGAAGCATCCGACATTATTGTTGGGTCTCGCCAAGCTTGTGAATACATGGAAAGGAGGGTATTTGTCTCCTTCCATCGATGACGGACTGGCTTTCCTTAGGTAAGGGTTGGACCGCGGCCGGGGATGGCTCTTAGTGCTAGATTACAGTTCCAGCCAATTTTGCTTTTGCAGTGGTCCTTTAATTCCAATTTTTCCATGTTTCTTCAGGCTAGTCGGAGTAACCAGTTTGGGGTTTGTGATTAGCGATTACATGATTTTTTTAAAATTATTTTTTGAATACCAGAAATGAAAAACCAAGAAATTTCGTTTGACAAATTAAAAAAATTTTGTGTCGTTTCACATTGAGGTACTGGTAAAAACATAAAAATCGTTAAAAATCTACTTGGGAAGATTTTTTTCTTAAAAGCTTCCAATAACTATTTCAACATAGCATTATTTTTACTAAGATCTAATTTATTAAGATAAACAAAAAATGTTGTTTTCTCTACCTGAGCATTGATTTAAGTGTTGTTTGAAAAAGTAAATTCAATATTCTATATTATTAGATAAAATACTGACTTACATGGGAAATCCAGAAATCAAACTGTCTTTACGTAAAAGATAAGGAGCTATGTATTGAAATAATTCACCAGGACAGATACATTTTTAATGTCAGCATTATTATTGCCTGTATTATACGTACATGAGATTGGATTCTAGTACAAAAAATCGAGTACTCTTAAAATAGAACAAGAGCAAAGCTAGTGAAACAACATGGCTATAATGACTGTTACAACTTGATGTTTAAAAATAGTGTCTTAAAAGAATTGCAAAAACTTATGTGCAAGTCATATAATTGAAATTAAAAGCAGTATTATTACAAGCAAACCAACTGGTCCTGCAAATCTGATAATATAAAACAAGAATGGCAAAAAAAAGGTTTCTTCTGAAATTTTATGTTGTACGAACAAAAAAAATTAATTTTAAATCATTCCAAATTTCTTAAAAATCTAAGCATGTGAACGGCAGTGATTTAACATACAAACGACACATATGTATCATCACATATCTTGGCCACTCATAAAATGCTTGAAAAATCGTAATGAATATTTCTTACAAATGAAAATTTATGTTTTTCATTTTGTTTTACATCTATTTTACCCATAACTGGAGACACTAATTTCCTCCACTTGGAGTCAAAATAACTCCATTGTTATTTTGCTTTTTTGACTTTTGTAAACATTATTGGAATTTATTTTGGAAGCTCAATACATTTTGAATATCATATAGTTAATAAAAATATTAAAAGTGTTATAATACTAAATAGAAAAATAATTTAAGAGAAACTAAACTCTGTTTTAATGAGTTTTTATTTCGTTTAAATATAACGGAATTAGACACTTATGTCTACACCTATCCACACATTAGCTGGAGGATATTTGGCTCTGATGGATTTAACGTTCAACAAACTCCCTCTCACGACGGTTCTTTGGTGGATAAAGTCACAAAATTTTATGCATTTTTTAAAAGGCAGAATATCCAATAAATATTTCTTCAAACACTTTGACAACATAAAAAACAAGTTAATCTCTTGAATGTTTGAAAAAGTGAAACTAACCGAGAAGCTTTGCAATGAAAGCCATCCAAGTGTCACTTAATTTCTTGCAATAGCAGAAGGGTTTTATGAAGTCTTCAATGGTGATATTAGCCAGCGCGTTGACAGCCGAGGATAAAGTCCCTAGTGAGGCGCTGAACACCCCTGCAATGCACAATCCAGTAAGACCCGGTATATTGCCATATATTTTCAAAATGCCATAAGGCATCAACTGAAAAACAAAGGATTTGATGAAATATTTCTCAAAAAATATTCAGTACATTCCTAAAGTGAAATCAATTAGTCTACAAAATATATGAAGTATGTATATAACAAATTCAAACTCTTTTTCCATGGTCAGTATTGAAAAAAACAATCCAATTGAGGACATATGTTACAACAAGACAATATTAACCATACTCATAAAGTTTGTCTCCATTAATGATAGTTACTCAATAACAATTTGCTTCGCAATAATATAACTCTAAAATCGTTTACTTCTTCTTTTGCTGCACAGCCGACCACCCCGTCACCAATGAACGTATCTGTATTGACATGATTTGTTGTGGCAGACTGTGGACTATAGCAATGTCCATCCTTACATGTATTTAATCTTTCAAACTGATATTCTCTTCGGGAGAATTGGCTCCAAAGTGGTCAAAAATTGACCACTTCCTCCTCTACAAACTTTCAAACAGTTGGCAAAAAAAAACACTGACAATTTCAGACATCATGTCCTTCAGAGTCCTAAGATCACTTGGTGCCATCAGTACTGAACTCAAGTCATTATTTTCAACTTGCAGATGTTTTCTATGCTCGGAAATTTCTGTGCATTCCTTTAAATAGTGGTAAACAGTACCGATTCTTCCACAAATGCATTTATTTTCCTGCATTCTTCCAAATCTTCGGAAATATGCAGGGAATCTCCCATATCCCGATATAATGTGGATTACCAGTGGATGGTATCTTCTTATTCTTATTTTTGGATTAGGAATAAAATCAAGTTACTCTTCCTTTTTTGGACATATATTCTGTCAAACCATTGTAGCATAATTTCTTCTCTCATTTCCCATTATAAGACACCATTTGAATTGGGGACAATTACATCCACACTCTTTTTCTGTGCCACCATCTTTGCATATTGATCCGCCTTTTCGTTACCATATATCCCAAAATGGGCCTTAACCGAACCCAACTGTATTCACTTGTACTCTAAAACCGTTCACTAAAAAGAAAATGCTTACTTTCCAAGAATATAAAAATCGGGATTGTGCAAAATCTGAGCTGTAAAGAAAAGTAAGTAGAAACTTCCCAAACAATATCTATAGCTATATAGCGATGAGTACTGCCATGACTGGAAACGAAATATCGTCATTAATTCCAGATAGCATGCTTTGTCAGCAATGCAGTCGTGGTTTTGAAGGATTAAGTTATTATAGAGTAAGAGACATTTTTTTGTTTTGTTTTCCGGATATTAAAAATATGCTATTAATTCAGATAATAGTGTTTTTTGGCTTGAACTTCATAAGACAAAAATTTCTAAATAAATGCAATATTGTTACGAAAATTAGCCCAATAATTTCACTATAAGTCCAGTGAACTCGATAATGGGTGGTGAAACAATATTACAAAGTACAAATCACAGGTAATAAAACACGTTCAAAACGTACATAAACACAGTTCTTATGGGAATTAATAATGCATACATGCAACAGCAAATAATTATAAAATAACAGAACATCAGTTCATTGAGTACAGATGCTGATCTCGATTTTCGATGAGCATTGTAAAGAGAAAATTAACTCTCTGATTAGCGCTTGACTTTTTATAGTTACTATTACAGGAATTTCTAAAAAGATCTACGGATCACGTCTCTTGATAGAGATATTGTGAAAGTTCTTGTATTTTCTACAACCTTTATTTTTCTCACCATAATTGAAAGTTATTCATCTGGAAAATATTCGGCATTCTTTTAATTAACATATAAATCACCCTTCCTTATTTTGACATTATTTGTGCGAGGAAGCATTTGGTGAGTTACTGCTTACTTGTGTCAAGTAAGTCTGAAGATTTTGCTTTGCTTGCTTATTTGCGTCAAATGAGTCTGACGACTTTGCTTTGCTTGATTCAATTGAGTTTTGACGACTTTTGTATGTTTTTGCTGCGGGTAGATGGCGCCACGACTGTGGAGGAAGGTTGCATCGTCAAGGACACCAATGTACCAAGAAGGGCACGATACGAACCAGCTACATTAGGGCCAGTAGCTGAGTAACATGATCATAATACAAAAGTCCACTTCGGTATCGTAGATGTTATCTGGCTTATGAAGCTAGCGCCACACATTGCTACAGATCAGTCACAATCTTGAAAGCCAATAAAGCCAATTCCATCAAATGCCTTAAAAAGGCAGAACTTATTATTAATATTTGGATAATAAGGTGGACAAAATAAAGCCCTTAACTACAGTGTCCTATAATAATAAGCACTATTTCGAGCTCCAAACTCAGTAATGAGAGAAATACTATTCTAAGCAGAGGAACATAAAAATGGAACGTTTAGCATTTTTAAGTTGAACATTATGAAGAAAATTCTTTTTATTCTTTTTTCGTCATAGTTTTAGGACATCTAGAAAATCTTGAATATTTATTTCGGTTAAAGGATTTAAATTAATAAAAACCCCAATACATTGTCGAAATAAAGATTTCATCCTATCAGATTCATTTACCACGAACATATATATATACATATACAACGCATTAATATAAAATCTTAATTTATTTGATTTTAATTTACATACACTTAAAATTCTTGAGAGTAAAGAAAATAGTAGTGCCACTTACTTGATCCGCAGAACTCAGCTTCACATTTTCATCTTTCATGGGATCGCAATCGTGAAACAAGGAGTAGAGGGAGATTCCATCCCAGAAGATTATGAGATTGAATAATAACAGAAGGGGAAAACTCCACATCAAGGCTCTAGGAGAAAAATTAAAATTTTGCAATAAAACCAGAATATTCTCACATTTAAATGGAGGCCACATCTTTAAGTACTTTGATTTAATAGTCGTAATATTCATAATTTCCGAAGTACGATCTTATTTATATAGAGATTAATACTAAAGGTTAAGGAACTTACGTATTTAACGCCACGGCAGCCAAAGTGTTGCTAATGCGGTGAAGATTGGCGACTCTTAAAAACCGCTAAATCATCAAATTTGCAACTTTTTAAGGCTTGAGGTATGATAAAGATTAGAAAAAATATCACCTAAAGCTTCATGGTACTTGTTATTTCGATAAATTTGGCGCATGTTTAAAAAAAATTATGGTGTAGATTAATCACTTAAAAATTGCCAAATCTGTAGCTTTGGTGGCGTTAATACGTAAGTAACAAGGTTAATGTAGAAGAAATTCCATAATTAAATACAAGTGGTCATAATTATAAGAAGCCTATTCTGAGCTCTCTGGAACAGGTTCTACCAATCGGCATTTGATGAAACTTGATATATATCTTATATGAACCATAAAAGACCAGATAGCACTTTTAAATTTCCTTTTACAAATTATTCTGTGGAAATCCTTATCCTGTAACGTTTTGGAATGGAATGTTTGGAATTTTCTGACGCAAAAATCATGGTTTTGACTATTCTGCGCCAAACCCAGTTTAAAATCATATCAATGTACATTAATCAAACAAAAAACATATCGTGTTTAAAAAAACATATAACGTATCGTGTTAAAACATATCACCTATCGTGTTTAAACAAACAAATTAAAATGAGTGTATAAAATTTGATTGACTTTAAAAATACTAAAAGGTGGGCATGTGGTGTCTTACCAAGCAAGAAAGGCAATATAGTGTTTGTGTGTTGAAAAAATAGCAAATGCTGAGCATTGAAATCTGAACATTCTGACAATATATATTGAACAGACTTTTGAGAGTCACACTGAGAACATAGAGGTGGTTGTCCACCTTAACACTTCACACTTAACACCACACCACATATCTGTTTCTAGGGCTCAAATGTCCCCTTTCCGGTTTGATATAGATGTAGGTGGACTTTACTAAAAACAAAAACAAAAAACATTACACAGTTGTTATTTCATTGTTGGAAAGAAACATACAAGAGACAACGTACACAGACATATAACATAACAAATTAAGGTGAAGAAGGTCTGGAGTATAACAAAAATAGATGAATGAACATAACAATGTACAGTATGAATGAAAATATGATTGAATAAAAAAATTAGTAATTTGAAGGGATAAAAGGATTTATTATAAAAATGCGTGATATTAATTGAAACTCTTAAACTGATGAGCTTAATCGAACTATAACAGTTCTCCATGATCAATTAAAGTGAAAATGGGTGAATCTGGTATGCATAATACGTTAACGGGATAATATTGCGTCTGCTTTTCGATTTGATAGTGACGGCCATGGTTGAAAATGAGATTTAATAGCATGTAGTTTAATGCTGGTTTCCAGTTCTCACTGCGCTTGCCATTTGGAATACAGAAGCATTTTAATGTGTTTATTTAAGTCTCTTAAAGGACTTAATGCATGAATTGCATGCTCTGGAATGCATGCTAATATAGCTGCTCATTTCTCAGAATTCCCACATGAGAGGGTATCCTACAGAATAAAATAGTAAAACCAAGTGTAGTCAGTTTGTTAAAAGTATCTAGAATTTTAAAAATCAGAGGATGATTATGAGGGTTAAGATAATAGCTGTAACCTTTTAAAAATACTTACTTCTGT
Organism: Argiope argentata; assembly: GCA_026289955.1. Taxonomy (NCBI): domain Eukaryota; kingdom Metazoa; phylum Arthropoda; class Arachnida; order Araneae; family Araneidae; genus Argiope; species Argiope argentata. The sequence goes on along the minus strand of JAOUZG010030345.1, from coordinate 2,996,539 downwards.
GCCTTTTTCAGATTTCCCAAGCTCAAATATCTCTGCACTTGTGCCTGGTTTACTCCGTATAAGTAGGTATAGAAAAAGATTCCATTGATGAGACTGTTCCAAAAGCTATAGCGTATCGTCAGATCCCCTGAAAAACTAATAGAAAAAATAGTGTACTCAGATATATGTAAAGCAGAATATTATTTAAAAGCGTTTCTTATTATAATAAAACATTTTTTTATTTCAAAAACTTCTTTCTCGTTATTTGTTCCGTGAAATTGTAAGGTAGTAAGCCATATTATTAAAGCTTTTATACATATAATTTTTGTGCAGAGTTTTCGCACATGTGAGATTAGAATTTATAGAAATCCACAACTTTCAGTATGAAAAGGAATTCATTTTTTCAAAATACAATTCAGAGATATTGTATTATTAAAATTAGTTCTTTAATGCTGGAATCTTCATTTGACAATTTTATGATTACATTTGACTTCAGTGAATGACTTCGCTGTGTTTTGTCCTTATTTAAAAGAGAAACCACGATATTTAAATTTATTATCACGTATATATTTATGAGTATTAGTACTTTTCTCCTCTAATCATTCTGTAAAACTGATTAATTTCTTTGGGTGACTATAAATGAAATATAAATCCTTCCAGAAAACAAATAATCTCCAACTCAATAATTTTCTGCTTTTCTTATGATTCCCTTTAATAGGGTTTGAGAGTACATTAGATGAAAAATTTCAATATATCATGTCAGAACATAACTTCTTGAACGGCCAAGACTCACGTGCTCGTCCAAGTTAAATTATATTTTTATTCATTTTAATCGTTTCATCGAATAAGTCACTTTAGTATTGCAAACGATAAAAAAAACTTAGTCTCGCATATATTGTTTAAAAAATATCACATTTCCTACTTATTTCTTTTCATATAATCACGTACACAAAATGACATTTTTCTAGTTTTTATTTTCTGAAGTCATTAACTTATTTTTTTAAAAACTCAGAGCTTTTGTAAATACAATGGCAACGCGTTATCACAAGCTGATTTTTTGAGATGTTCGAGCGAATAATAAAATTTTTATTTTTCGCCCACGTATTTTTGTTGACGCCACAAACCTCATCCCAAAAGCAATATCATATTCTGACATGATAATAATTTGTACGATGGATCTTCGATGAAGCAATCTTTGGAGCTGCTGGGACCTTTTTCAACAAAAGTTTTGTTCGTATAATACGACAACCATATCGAGGATAAGTGCAGCTTGTTACGCATGTTTAGGGTAAATGTGGGCCAGAATAGCCTGGTTGGTAGAGCCTTGGACTCGTACTCCTTAGGTTACGAGATTCCGTAGATGGTGCTCGTTAAATCTGTAGTAGCTCACAAAGTCCTCCATGTCGTGAGTAATACCATTAGGGTTACTGGTTCAGAGGCGATCATTCTCTGTTCCTGGTCTAAATTACGATCTGAGATGAATGAATCAATTTGCATGAATGAAGTCCGTCCCCTAAAAAGGATTGTGACACGTGTGTAGCTAAGTCGTACTCTTGGCCCTAGATGACGCTGCTTGTAAAGCAAAGAAACTCATATCTCAGGCTTAAAATTTGCTAATCGTATCAGTGGAGCTTGTCCATGGAAAGTGTCATAAGTAGCAACAGGGTAAATGCTTCGAGCAGTTTCCTCATTGAGTTGTTAGAGATATTTCATCTATACTCATAGGTGGCAAACATATCGTTACGGTGGAGACAGACAGCAGACATATATAGTTAAATTGTATCGCTAATCGGTTAAAATTGAGGCTGTGCATAGAAACAGGAAATAGTTTATTTATGTTTAAATGGCAAATAAAACATATATGAAGCACATTGAAAAGTAATAAAGAATTCTTACTCATCAAAAATGAATCGTCCTCCTTTATCAGCAATTTCGACGATTTCAGTAAATCCTAACATCATACATATTTTCACAATAACAGCAATCATACACAAATACATAAGAAACGATTGAAATACAACCGTCCAAAGCACCGCTTTCAATCCTCCCTGCAAATAGAAGTGTTTTTATCACAGCTATATGAATTATCGGAATCGTAATATCATTTTTAATTTTGCATAATTAAAAATTAAATGAGTGTTGGCAGTTTTTAAAGTGGGATAAAAATTATATTTAAATTCTTTGCTTTTCATAATATAAAAAAAGAAAACGAAATTATAGACAATTTCTGTCCTTATATTAAATTCATTAGATTTTGGCAATAAAAGAAATTTTAAAAAAAATTCAATGTAAAATAGTTACATAATTACAGTTTTGATAAAGTTGAAATGCATATTTTTTGTCAAAGAAATTGCCTCGAGTTTTCTTTGTGCAATATAAGAATAATTTCTCTTTACTTATAAAGAATCACCAATTTAAAGATATTTTCATTTCAAATTGATTTAGTTACATATTTATTTTATATTACCGAGGTTTAATTCTAATATACATGATCTTGTTGTTACTTATGGCACTTGCCATGGACAAGCCCCCTGCTGATACAGCAGCAGATTTAAGACGAAAGGAGCGTCTCTTGTTTTTGAAGTAGCGCCCACTAGGGCCTACACACTCAGCACATTTGCTTGCACAGCCCCTTTTTACAGGGGAGCACAGTCACACATCTCACAGATATCACACAGAAGAACAACCATGCCCGAACCGGGACTCCAGAACACGATGAAGAAGCACTACCTCTGTGCCAGAAAGCCGGCTAGTATACATGCTTCGTCTTAGAACAGATTTAAAAATTTTAATTCGTTGCATTTTCTTTAATTCTTAGTGTTACATTATATTAAAATTTTATGAAAGATTGTTAAATATTCTTACATTTTCAGGATTTAATGTAATTAAGCTGTTAACAGTTCACATGTTGTGATTTAAAGATCATATATTTCCGAATTAATCAACAATAATTACTTTAATTAAATTATTTGTTTTATAAAAAGTAAACCTGGTGAAGTCTCTATTTGCAGAATTTTTTTGCTTTCATCGATGTTTATAAAATCACAATTAAATGTCTTCCTACATTAATATTTATAAAATTACATTTATATATTCTCATTTATCAGTTATTGATAATTTTATATCATCAAAAGGTTTCAAATATTTTAATGATGATAAATTTTCTATTCACTCTTTAGTCCTTGACATCATTAAAGTGGTTATCTTTCGGAAACAGAATCGAGAAATAAAAATTATCTTCTCTAAGTTTTTTTTATTGCTTCAAGGAACATTTAAGTGAAATCGGTAGAAAATCAGGGAACATCTTTGGTTGCAACTGTGAAAAAAAATTTACAGACAAACACACTATCCAAGTACGTAAAACAATTAAGATGGATTTATTAACATCTTTATAAATTAAATTAGATGCTTCTTAGAGGTACATTATGTTTCTTTAAAGAAAAAAGCTGTTATTCTCTATTTTCTTAGTTAATGGTGAAAAATGATATCCACAATTGTATTAACTCTCTGATATAATTTTAATTGAATTGACATTATTGTGACCTTACACTTATAAAAAATTTGCATATAGTTTTTAGTAATTTTATTGTCATTGAATCTTGAAATGTTCATCAAAAATAATTATATATTTCTGAAATTTTTCTTTTATATTATACACTACATTCCTGCCGGGATAGCCTGGTTGGTAGAGGCGTTGGACTCGTACTACTTAGGTTTCGAGTTCGAAATTCATTGGCCAAAAGATTCCCCAAGTGTGTAGTGGCTGGCGCTCATTAAATCGGTCCTGGTCACAAAATCTGCCATGTCGAGGGGGTACTGGGTCAGAGGTGATCGTTCTCTGTTCCAGATCTAAATTACGATCTGAGAGGAATAAATGAATATGCATGAATGAAGTCCGTCCCCTAAAAAGGATTGTGACACGTGTGTAGCTAAGTTGTACTCTTGGCCCTAGATGCCGCTACTTATAAAACAAAGGGACGTATTTCTCAGGCTTAAAATTTGCTGATCGCATCAGTGGGGGGCTTGTCCATGGCAAGTGCCATTAGTAACAACAATAACATTACTTTCCTAAGGAGTCCAAGATACTGTACTGTGCACTACAATGATGTTTGGTATTCTAAATGCTAATCAATATTATGGAGCTATTGTAAGGAACCTTTTTGTGGTGTAAGTATGGAATATATCTCACTAACTTTTAATGAAATAGATTATTCATGTAACTTATAACTTCTGTTTCAATAGAGAATCGTAAATTTGAAAATTATTTCAATACATCGAAGTTTTAAAACATATTTTAAAAAATACATAATTCTAAATTATTTTTTTAATTTTTACAAATTTTTCAAAAAAAAATGTTTGTTTGTTTTTTCAAAAAAAGAACTTTTTTCGAAAATTTTTCAAAATTTTCAAAAAAAAAATTCAAAAAATTCAAAAAATTATACCTGAGAACTATAAAACATGCAGACTGCTGCAAGTGTTAGAATGGACGCCCACGTTGACAAGCCTGTGACAGCATTCAGTGCTATGGCTGGAGCATATAGCACAACACCCATATAAAGAATCTGAAACAACAGAAAATAAAACAGGAATAATTTAAACTTTTTAAAGCCTTTTTTTTTAATTTTCTGCAAATACATTATATATTTTTAATAAAATATATTTTTTACTAATTGTAAGCTTAATAAAGTTGTTATAATTAGTAATGAAAATAAATATTGAACTAGAAAATGACTATTAAAAACTTTGGGATTGTACATAATACAAAACGCATTAAATATTTCGAAATTATGAATAAGAAATTTGTCTTGTGTATAATAATGTGCATTTCTAATCGTTTCCGAACTGAAAATAGTCATAATTCATCTTCAGAAAACATCAAAAGAATAATGTTTGCCTGTTTGAAAAATCACAGTAGCAACATATGCAAAAAATTTTACTTTGGCAGATGTAATTAAAAATCAAAGGCGAAGATAACTGTTTTGATAAAAGATTAATTCATATTAATATTGCTCATGGAATATTTAAATAACTCAAAATTTGAATTCTGACATAGTATCACAAAAGGAAAATATGAAATTCTAAATGAGTAATAATGTTGTTGTTGTTGTAACTAATGGCATTTGCCATGGACAAGCGCGCTGACTCTGTTAGAGATTTTAAGCTGAATAAACGTCTCTTGCTTTTCATTTGCACCAATTAGGGCCAAAAGTATGACATAGTTACTTTATGTGTCACATTCGCTTGAACAACCCCATTTAAAAGGGGGGTACATTCCCATACTTCACCGATAGAACATAGAAGAACAACCATGCTCGGATCTGGGATGCTCAGATTACGAGGAAGACCTACCCCTAAGCAAGGAAGCCGAAAAATGAGAAATAAAATTTATATTTGAAAAATAACTACGCTTATAAGATATATTTTTATTGAAACAGTCTTCACTCTAACGATTGTAGTTTATATGCTTTTATTGTAGTTTATATCTAGTCCTGTATTTTATATAATTGGAATGTTCATCCAGGCTTCATTTCTAACTTAACGTAAGAATTTGTAAACTTGTTTTAATCCGACTTAAACTATTAAAAACCAATTGAAATTACCATTTTTTATTATTCCAGTTTTTGATATACATCCTTAATTTTTAGAACAATCTTTGATTAATTTAAGATTAATTTTGAAGAAAGAAATAAAAATTTCTTTTTATACATCCCTGTGTAATATCTCAAGTTTCATCTGTTTAAGCGGTTTTTCCAAGAAAGCATTTTCTTTTTGGCTAACAATTAATATAGATATACAGTTAAATGAAAAGATTTAACAAAATAATTCCAATATTTTCTCTTGATTAATATTCAAAATATATTGTGTGTAATTATATTTTAAAAGTGGAACACCATTCTACAATCTATTTAAGAAAGATTGAAATTTAAGTATGTTTTTTCGATATCAAAAAATAATATATAAGTCCTTCAAACCTTTATTAAAATAAAATAATACTGATAAACGAATTATAATTATAGTTTCTTATCAGTTGTCCTTTATCTTTTTGCCGTCAAATGATTCTATTTGTCGTAAGTATTTACCTGCTTCGTAAAGTAGATAAGAATTTTCACTACAACTGATAATATGAGGTTCTTTTTATTCTTATATTTTGTGCTTAAAATGAAGTTTCAGGCTATTTACAATGATAGAAAGGTCAAAAAATTACAAAAATTTATTATATTTGCCCCTTTTTTTTAAAAAAAAATTATATTTTATATGTTATTTTCATATTTAATTCTATATAATTATAACAAAATATTTAACTCAAACTTACTGTTTGAAGTGTAAACAAGGTGGCTACAATAGTTCGACTTGTTTTTCCAAATCTCTTTTCTAAATACTAAAAATAAAAAAAAATGAAATATTATTAATTTCTGATCTCATTTTCCATTAGTTATTGATTCATTTATTTTATAATACGTTAAAAAAGATTAAAATGGAATCTGCTACGCATATTCCAATGTATCATGTCATAGCATCATTTCTTGAGCAGCCAAGCGCCACGTGCTTGTGCAAGTTAAGTTATATTTTTATTCATTTCAATTTTTTGATTGAATGAGTCACTTTAGTATTGCAAACGATCCAAAAAGCTTTGCCTAGCATTTATTGCTTAAAAAATTTCGCATTTCCTATTTATTTCATTTCATATAATCACGTTCTCAAAATGACATTTTTCTAGGTTTTATTTACTGTGGTAGTTAACTTATTTTTTAATCAGAGCTTTTGTAAAGGGAATGACAAAATATTACTAAAAGATGATTTTTTTGAGATGCTCGTGCAGATAATAACATTTTTATTATGCGCCTACATATTTTTATCGATACCAAAATCCTCATTTTCTGGCATGATGAAAAATTAGAAACGAATAGTAAATTTTCTGCACCAATTGGGGTAATGCAATACAGATTAGATATTTTTAATTTTATTTATTCTGTATTATTTTAATTTGAATGTACTTCAAAAGGAATCGGAAAAATCGATTAAATAACAATGCTTGATTTTAAATTCATCAAACATTATGAAAGTAATTAGAATCGTTTAAAATAACCGTCCAAAAACATGTTAACCCAAACCTCATCAGTATGGGGAAAAAAAACCAACTGATTTCGTTACTTATTTGGCTACAAGGAAATGAAGATTTTTGGCAAGCAAGTAAGTTTTTAATTAATTAATAAAACAATATTTGAAAAAACAGTATTAACATCAAATATCAATCATTACAAGATTTTAAAATTTTACTGAAACTTGATTGGATGAATACAACGAATTTTATTAACGATTGAGAATGTGAACAAGCTATCTATTGGGAGACTGTGAGCTTATATTAGGAATTGAAAAAGTCATTACAGAAATGGTTTCGTATACTTCGTAATCAAGTTAATTCTTTAATTGATAAATTTATTAACGCCAAACAATTGTTATTTAGGCTTATTAGAAAATATATTTCACGTAAGATTACTGAGAAGGGAAAAAAGCCTTACTTACTTCATAAACTGTTGATACTTTCATGTCGTAGAAAACAGGCAATAATCCATAGGCTGCAAATAATCCGCCAATCGGAATGCCAGCCGCGGCGAGGAATATTTGAGTTCCATAAAGGTATGTTTCTGCAGGAATGCCAAGCACTGAAATGGATGATAAGCTCATGGCAATTAAGGAGATGGCAACAGGTGTGATCTGCATACGCCTGTTGCCCATTAGGAACTCATTTGTCGTCTTCTGGCGTCCACCAGTGCATCGAAAGTACACGCCGATGAGTGCAGAGACAGCCAGCATGACGGCAACTACTATGTAGTCTACGATTCCTAATTTGGCAGACATGTTGAAAAACTTGTATGTGCTATATTGAAAAGAAAAATCCTGATTAGAAAGTGAGTGGTGTTTCTTTCTTCAAATAATAATTTTATTGAAATAGCATTGTTTATGTGTTTATGTCGTAGCAAGTTTTATGTGATTACATAACTGACCATTACTGTTCCCTAAATAGTTACACGCCCATAAATTTTCTAAGCAGCAATGCAAATGTTTTTAAACAATATTTTTGCAAATAGAACAATCTGCTGAAAATGTTAAACGGGTCTAGTAAAAATTTCGTTTTTATGTATGAATTTTAATTTGGTTAAATTTATATATCATTCTGAAGCAACAAGAGTGAAATTTTTAGAACAAATTTCAAATTGGACGAGACCTTGAGACTTATTCAGGTAAAAAGGACATCACAAGAGTAACCCTTTTTCTCCAAGCCTCATCAGCAAGAAAACCTTAAGCCTCAACAAATATAAAGAGCACCACATCCGTTCACTCAAAGGGCCATCGATTGAATAATGTTTTGTGTCTAGAAATTTCCGGCCACAAGAATAAAACTTAAGCCACAATGATTTTTGTGTTATACAAAAGTTATATCCTTTAATAAAAGTGTATTGGAAAGAAATCTAGGTCCTAAAGTAATACACATTGTCATGAAAATGATTTTCGTGCATTAAGTCAGACAGGCATTCAAAGATCCTTAACAGATTTCTCAAAAAAATCTGTAGTAGTTGGGAAAAGCCACCACTGATATAATTAAAACCACACCATTTATGTGATAAGATATTAATATGATGTTCGTAGGACTATTGGCATAATCTTACCATCATTTATGGGATACTATATGGGGACTATTGGCATACTCTTACCAAAATTTATGTGATAAGATATTAATATGATGTTCGTAGGACTATTGGCATAATCTTACAATCCTTTATGGGATAATATATTAATATGATGTTCTTTGGACTATTGGCATAATCTTACCACCATTTTATGTGATAAGATATAAATATGATGTTCATAGGAATATTAATAGCATTGACTTCACATGTAATAAAAATCGCTTCAGTAGAATTAGTAATTTTTAGTTAGTTATTTATACTTATTTATATTTATTAGTTATTTTATTATTAGTTATTTTATTATTAGTTATTTTGGTACTTACTTAAATACTCGTAATTCTTGATAAAAAATAGCTAGTTGCCGAATGCAACTATCATAAAATATAAATATATTAATACATCCTCAGGGACTTTTATTTTATACAAATTTCAGGGTGGTTTTTAACATTTTGTATATATTGTTGTTCGAGATTGTTTACCCCAAAACCTCGAATAAAGATTAAAATATCAAAAGAAAAGTGGAAATATTTACAAGGAAACAGAAATGTTTTCAGACCGAAAAATGCATCAAAAGCAGGATACACATTTCAGAAAAAAGTATGGAAAAATGACATCTTATTTCTCAGATGCTTACTATGCATCAAATTAAAAGCTTTAAGGATTAATATTTGGAGTTCAGAATATAATTTTCTTTTTATTTGGTCTTTTCTAAGGTTTAAGGAGCAAGTTATTTTTTGCAAAATGATGAAAAATGTTCTCAACATTTTTTGCTGGAAATGTAAAAAAAAAAAAAAAAAACTTTTGTTATCATGTGAGAACATGATGTTGTTTTGGTTATGAAGTTTTGGGGTGTCTTTGAAAAAACGTTGGAAAAAATATTTTTTTCGTCATTGGTAGATAGCGAGTAACCTGATTCATGAAATTTCGGGTTTGTTCTGAAAGTGTTGTTAGAAATATTTAATTAAATTTATTATCAATTGCTTTTTGTATCTCTTTGCAATGAAATGATGTCATTTTCCATGTTGTTTATGATTTCCTACTTTTAAATTATTAATCTCGCGCGCGTAAAAACAGATTGTTTTAAGTTATCGTTTAGTTTTAACTATTGCAATTTTGTAAAACGCGATTTATATTTATTCTTTAAGGATAATGATTAATTATACTCGTATTATAAGCTAATTCTTACTAACTGTACTTCTCAAAATACTGTAAATATTAGAATATAAAATCAATCTGCATTACGTTCATTGGAATTTACTACATTTATAATAGCTTCCAGTAATAGTGAACTTTCGCCAAAATTGCTATATTTTTTTTTTCATATCAAAATCAGCCGAGCTCCAAAACTTTGTTTGTCAGGTAGAAAAATTGAAAATGAAAGAATGAAAAAAAATTATCACTACAGAAAGAAAGAAGTCTCGTGATTTTTTCAAATTTAATTTTCTCAGGGGTTTTTTTAGATTGGTTAATAAATAAAATTAATTAAGGCAAATTATCACTTAAAAATAATAATGTTCTCATATAATAACTTGAAATTTATGACTGTAGATTCCATTTTTAATTAATTCGTTATTCTCATGAAATTTTAAGCTACTTTATATATATCTATACTGTATTCCCTTATACCTATAATATCTTCCTTTGTTATTTGGTACTAATTTCTATTACAATTCCATAATATTTGTAGAAATTCATCATTGTATCCATTTTTATTGATTTGAATTTTTTCTTTTTTTCCGATTTACTTTTATAAATGTTTATTTATTTAAATTTCGTTCCGAATTTCTATACATATACATTTTTTTTACTCAGGTTTCATTTCTTTTCTTTCTTATATTTCTCAATGCTTTTCTTTTATTGTCAGCTGTTTATTAATTCTACGATATATTTATTTACTTTTTATATATGTGCTCATTATTCTTTTATCTCTAATTAAAATTGCCTAAAAGCTACTAATATTAAATGTCAAAGTAATTTAAGAAACAAAATCTAAAATTTTAACCCCATTAGAAACCAAAAAACCTAAAATTTTTACCTATTTGTCCTTATTTTTAGTTTTGATTAATTGCTTCATTCAAATTAAATATTAAGCATCTTAATAATTTCCAAACTAAGCAAAAATAATAATATAATAACAAACTTTTTATATAATTTTTTCCTTGGTTTACTTTTAATAACAAAACATTCTGAATGAAATTCAAAACTAAGATTCTATTCAATTTTTTGTTAATTCGTTTTATACAATACATGAAAAATGAAAAAAAATTAATCTAAAAAAAAAAACAAGAAAAATGGACATAACTCAAAGGGGAGATTTTAATGATGTTTTGATCAATGAAATTTGTAAAATGTTGACATTTTAGACGTGAATTAAAGATTTTTAGCATCGCAAGTGCTGAAATAAGGCAAGAAATTATTAATAGTTCTTGAATTACAGGATATAAGTTGTATAATTTATCATAAAATTCGTATATATTAATTTAAATATTGTTTGAACTGTGTGCATATTTTTATGCTCTCTATAAATGGATTTTTTTAAATCATACTCTCAAATTGTAACATTTATTTTCTCATTTTATTATATAATTTGAATTGCAAATATTTATATTTCCCAAAAATGACATATTTTATTATTTACCATAAATATTATGTGAATATTTCATTGATTTGAATTATTATTTTATCCTTCCAATGCTATTTTAAAACAAAAAAAAATCAGTAAATAAAAGATTAAAGTTTCCTAATGAGTAAGCATATAAAGCTAAATGATTGCATATGTGTGCATTGCATATATTATGCTAAACGAGTATGGCATATTTCAATGTATCACGTGCAGAACCTTATTTCTTGAACGGCCAAGCACCACGTGCTCGTGCGAGTTAAATTCTGTTTTTAATCAATTTAATTGTTTCGTTGAATGAGTCACTTTAGTACTGCAAACGATCCAAAAAAAACTTTGAATTTATTGTTTTGAAAAAATATCACATTTCCTATTTATTTCATTTCATATAATCACGCACTCAAAATGACATTTCTCTAGGTTTTACTTACTGTAGAAACTAACTATAAAAAAATCAGGGCTTTTGTAAAGGTGATAGCAAAAAGTTATTAAAAGCTGATTTTTTGAGATGCTCATGCAAATAATAAAATTTCAATTTTTTGCCTGCGGATTTTTTATTTTTATTTTTTTACATACGGGTTTTTTTATTTTTCGCCTCCAGATTTTTGTTGACACCACAAACCTCTTTCCCAAAACAACATCATGCTCTGACATGATAATAATATAATGGTGAAAGAAGATAAAAAAATCTATGCAATTAAAAGATTTCGGTGAATATTGCCGTTTATACTTTATTTATTGCCTACGCGATTTCGAGCTTCAATTATTTGTTGCATTCAGTTATTCAAAATTCCACAGCGAAAACAATGTCATGTTGTCACTTGAAAAAATTCATTATATAATTTTGAAATAATATTTTTCTCTTTATTTTCTCATGATTGAATAAATAACTAGGGAAAAAATATTTTTCTGATTTTTAATATTAGTGGAGGGATGCCATTATGAAGAGTATTCTTAACAAATATTTTATGCTATAGTTAATTACTTTTAATTTTTCCAAATAAGTTTACAACGTATCCCTTCCTTTAGATTTATGAAAGGGATATAACATAGATCATTACCATAAAAATTTATTATTATTATTATTATTATTATTATTATTATTGCTGTTGTTTGTTTGTTCAAATACTAGATTCAGTTTAGTTCTAACTTTAAAAAAGTTATCGGAATTTTGTTTCGAAGAAGTATAGAAAAACGCTTTCGTTTATGCATATATGAAGAGGATAGAATATATTTCGAAGATACATCTTTTTAATACATAATTGAAAAGAGGTGACATTTTTATACATAATTTTAAAAAATAGTAAATGATATGGATTTTTAAAGATATTTTATTTAAATATAAAATAAACATAATAAAAAGACGTTTCTCTATGGCAATCGTAAGCAGTTGCTATGAAAAGTTTTAAAAAAACTAAAGATTAAAATTTTATGAAATATTTTTTTAAGAAATATGTTATCACATTTTTTGCCTTTATTTGTTGCCACTAAGAATTTAATTTAATAAAAAAAATCTTTTATTTCAGAAAAAAGTACTTTAATCTCAGAACATACAATCCACTACAAAAGTTATATTCTCAAAAAGAAATGTCATGTCAAACTTGAAAAGCCTTTTTAGTGCCTTTCAAACAACATTAACAAACAAACAAATAAGCTTCCTTCTACCATTTTATATTCTATAAGTGATGAAATACTCTTACCTTCTAAAATTATTAATCCAAATTGATCAGGAAATTGTGCAATAAATTAATTAATACGAATCCATATTTTCAGAAATGATAAAAAGGTTCACTAATCATTTTTTGAAAGGAAAACCATAGCAACGAAGAAAAAAAGTCCTTGAGTAACATTATTCGTATCAGATCGCAGTCCTTCAAAACCTGTTATCAATTGGTTGTTGTCCTCTAATTCTACGAACATTATGTGTAGAAAGAGTCGAAGCTTTGGAGCATCACAGAAAAAGAAAAAGATAAAAATTGGTCACGTGATTTTGAAGAGCTAAATTAGGGCAAATACATTTATAGAAGGTAGAATATTTAACACTGGCAGTTCCTAATCTCGGATGATAAATCGTGGCGACAACCTCCAAGTAAATGGAATCAATCATGGTCTTCCGGCTGGTATTTTTTTAGAAAAACATGCTTTTTATCGTTCTAGGGTTATGTAATTTAATTAATCAAGAAAGGAGTCAAAAATCGTACTTATTCGTATGACTTTTATGTATACTAAATATAAAATTGAAATAGTCACATTATGGATAAAAAATAGTAAAATCAAAAAATACAGAAATAATTTAATTCAAATTTTGTTTGCATAAATAATACAAATTTTGCTGTATTTTCTTAACAAGGTACCTTCATATGTTATAACCTTAAAAAGTCTTCAGAGTGAGAATCTATACCCAGCCGAATGACAAAATATGATAAAATAAAAGCATTACCATTTGATTAATCCGAGCATTTTACAGCGTAATTTTTATGTTTTCACATTTTGAACTGCGGCAGAATATCAAGTGCGCTAAGATGTTATGCCAATTTAAAGAACAATTTTTTTCACACTTTATAAAATCGACAATTGCACAAATGAATATAGCGTTTAAATCGAATATTCTGTAAAATAACTTTTGTGCTTTCACATTTTTAACACTCAGCAACAGAATGCTTAGTAGCTAAGCTGTTGTACCAATTTAAAGAACAATTTTTTAAACGCATTTCGACGATTGCACAAATGATTAGAGTGTTTAAACTGAATGTTCTGTAAAGTAACCTTTGTGCTTTCACATTATGAACACTCAGCTACAGAATGAAAAGAAGCTAAGCTGTTGTACCTATTTAAAAAACTTTTTCCCACAAATTAGAAAATTAACGATTGAGTATATTTTTAAACCGAATATTTCTTAAATATGTTAAATATGTTTAAAGTTCTTAAATATGTTTAAAAACGTTTTTTTAGACACTAGAAAATTAATGATTACACAAATGAGTTTATAGTTTAAATTGAATTTTCTGCATTGTGCTTTCACATTTTATATATTTCTTAGTTTCTCATCTGAATTATAGCATAATATAGCGATCATCTGTCGAGCTACATCGTTGCAAATCATAAAGATCTAATGCTTTATGATTTGAAACGATAACCACCGCAGTTTATATATTTTATAATTATAAATATTAACGCTTATTAAATTTCCTTGTTGCTTTTTTTTCTAACTTTCAAAAAAATCGTACTTTTAAAAAACAACTTGCATTGACAAGAAAGAGAATTGCCTAATAAAAGTTATCAGTAAATATACTTGCTTTTTAATGAATTTACGTTTGTACTCGAATATCAAAGCATTAGTGTCGAGTGGAAGTTTTATCGCATTTGCAGCTAATTTGCTCAATAATTAGTTTATCATCTTTTAAAAATTTGAAATTCCTCCAAAATAGCTTTTATTTTCTAAACGGGATTTCGATCTAATTATCCTAATCAATGCTAGACAAACTTTCCGAATTAACTGATATTTTTATTAAAAATATTATAAATTCATATATTTTAATCTTTTTTTCAAACTTGAATTTAATTTCAAATTGCATCAATAATTTGTTGAATTCTTTCCCGATCTCAATAAATTAAGAGTAGTTTTGAAGAGTATTTTTAGATCTTAATAACATAAAATAAGATTAATTTTAACTTAATCATTATATATTACAAAGATTCAACAAGTTATGATGAGAAGGTTCATTGAAATAAAATGCAATAAGGCACATTTTCCATGCCAATATATTTATTATATCATCTCATATATGTCTAACTTTATTAGAGATGGAAAAATTGTATTTAATCACAACAATTGAGAAACAGTTATGGCAATTCATTTCATTTGTCACATCAGTTTCTTCCCTGTATACGATTGCTTATCTTTTAGAGATATTTCTATTGGCATGACATTTACACAGAATTTCTCGTCAAATTCCACAAGCGATGAAGAAATGGGGTCCAAATATTCCGCATCCACACGTATTGATGTATTTTTTAAAGCAGGAACTAAACATCGTGATCAATAGGGTCCCTTCATGAGTCGCCCGAATAGGACTAAAAGCTTAACTGTCATAACTTAATCTTATTCCTCAAGATTAAATTCATTTCCAAGGCATGCTTATATAAACATGGAATGAATGTCATTCCGCTTTCCAATCACCGACAAACTT
Source organism: Argiope argentata (assembly GCA_026289955.1). Taxonomy (NCBI): domain Eukaryota; kingdom Metazoa; phylum Arthropoda; class Arachnida; order Araneae; family Araneidae; genus Argiope; species Argiope argentata. The sequence goes on along the minus strand of JAOUZG010030345.1, from coordinate 2,981,060 downwards.
TCATCTCTCTTGTGGATTTCCGGAAAAATTTTGATGTTGTAGCAGATGTGGATTGCTCTAGGCCCGAAATCGCAGTCTGGAGTTTGTATCGGAGTAACATGACCGTTGAACAATAGCGACATTTCAGCTCGAAGGATCTTATCTGGCATATAAAACTTTCAACACAAACACTCCAACCAGTGAGTCGGTGATTAGACGAACGATACAATTGCACAAAGCTTGTGGCGACCATTTGTGAGAGTTGGTGGTGATGTTAATTGTTGTATTTAATGAGCCTCAGGAATTTTTCTGACCATAGAGGGCAGTACAACAGTTGTACGAAATCTGCGTGTTCAAATCAAGTCCGTGTCACCATTGCGGTCGATGTGGATGGTCCCAGACCCGAACTCGAAATCTGAGGGTTTGTTGTGAGTAACATGACCATTGGGCAAAAGTAACACTTTAGCCCGAGGGTTATCTGTCTCATAAAGCTTTCACCACAAAATCTGTTTATTTTACTGACAGTTTGCGGGAAGCCTGTCAGTAAAATGTCGTCAAATGTCGTCAGTAAAATGTCAGTAAATGTCAGTAAATGTTTGTCGGATCGACGTCCACAGGCGATAGTGGTCAAACAATGGGTCAGTTCGCAGATTTAGAGCATATCTGTAAAACCTGAAACGTGGCTTTATTCAACTGAGACTGAAGGAATGGTAGGGTATTTCAAATGGTTGTTTTATTTTTATGTCACTGGTTGCACCACTTTCGATTACCGCTATCTTATAACTCAAACTCCATTCCTTACCATCTACTTTCACAATGACAATTAATTAGGTTAAACCGGGTGCAAATACAGGACAGAAATAACTCTTATCGGATTGTAGTAACAAATTGTTTATTCAAAAATTATAGAAAATGTGTAAATATTTCTTTGAGAATTGTTATTATGAAACAGTAACAGAGGCCAAATGTCTCTGAATAATTTGTTTATTCATATAAGAAGAATCACGCACATGGCAGTATAGAAGAACAATGACTACCGCCAAGGATCAGCATCTGCGTTGCCATCAGCAGAAGAGAAATTACATGCAGTTATAGTTACAGAACACAAAACATGGAGAAGGTGTGATTATTCTCAATAAGAAGCCCTGAAAAATTTGGAATGCAACGGATTTATTTTTTCCCTTTTACTTGCGTTACTCACACCTCTTGTGCTTTTTTGTCCAAAAAATATCACCAGTAGCATTATTCGGGATTTATTTCAGGATTTGAAAAAAAATATCCTGAAATAAATCCCGAATTATTTCAGGATAGAAATATCCTGAAATAAATCCCGAATTATTTCAGGATAGAAATATCCTGAAATAAATCCCGAATTATTTCAGGATAGAAATATCCTGAAATAAATCTCGAATTATTTCAGGATAGAAATATCCTGAAATAAATACCGAAATATTCAGGACACTTTACTTCTAATAGTCAGAAATTTTTGCATTTTCTGACTATTAGAGGTAAAGTGTGTGTTGTTTTTTTTTTCATGAATTTTTTTTTCAGAAATTGTTTCATTTTCATAGAATTCTCTTTGTGTTTCTAATGTGCACCTCTAAATTTTATTAGTAATACGATGTCAATGAGCTTCTAAAAAGCTTTTATGAATAATTAACAATGAATAAAATAAATATTAATTGTTGATCAACTGAATAGCTGAAGATAGAAAAAAAAATAAACAATACAAAAAGAAATTGAACTTTCTGTCATGAAAAATGGGTTCTGTTTAAAGTGAAAATAGAAAATTTTGATTGTTTAAATTTACTTCTAGTAATCTATAAATTTAATTTAGTTCAGCGCTTTCTTTTATTTCATTGTAAAGAGTATTATAAAATGAATGTTACAAAGTGACCTTCATCACTATGCTATACAATTCATTTTTCCCACTAGATGGCGCCATGTGCTTCGTGGTTTATTCAGTTTCTAGGATGGATGATAAATTACATCCTAAAACTTGCTTTATTATTTAATAGAATCTTGGTACATTTAGCGACAAAAATTCCCAACACAATAATGTATTGCCGTTGATTTACCAAATTTTATTGAGTTGCATTATAATAGTGTTATTGTAAGTATGAAAAATAATAAAGTTGCTATATTAAGAAAAAGAAAACCTTACCAATATAACAAAAAAAAAATCTTCATAATATTGCTCATCATCTTAACGCGATTTAAATAATACTTAATAACAGCATCTTATATATATATTAATTTTAAAGTATCAAATTTTTTAAAATTAAAAATTATATATTATAATATAATAATTAAGAATGTTATTAAAAAATGTATAAAAATTAATTGAAATAACACTTAATTTTAGATTAGCCCTTACAGGTTCATATTTTACAATTAAATGAATGCACAAATTTAAATCTGTCAAAATCCTTTAAACAATTTGAAAGTCTCAGATCCTTCTAAATCGAAGGTCCTCTAATAAATTGTCTACTTTACTTATTTAAAAATCTGGCCCTATTGTTGGAATTTATTAATGTCTTTTATTTTAAAGTCTTAATGTTTTATTTTGCTCTTCTTTAATTATCATCTGAATTGAGAAAAATAAATATTTAACTTACAATCTTTGTACTGTAACTGAGGCATAATTTAACAAAATACTATAAATAATCACGATTTTAAATAATATTTTATACCATCCGTTAAATGCACTGTGCAGCCTTATTTTTTAAATTAAATTTAAAAAAATCAGATATTTTTTCAATAATATAAATAATACTAATATTTATTCTGTCTTTTTCTTACACGTATTTTAT
>JAOUZG010030345.1:2958025-2968268 GCA_026289955.1 Argiope argentata | reverse complement strand
GGGAGAGAGTGAGCTAATAGTACAAATTGAAAAAAAAACAGATTTGGCCTGCTCTTTAGTGTGTATCAAATACTTGGGGTTATTTTGGATATAAGTTATAATACTAAACATAGCATAATAATATACATAAATTCCCTTATATATTATTACTAAGATTCTGGTTATTTTATCTCTGCAAAATAAATTGAAATATTTTTGTATTCTTTGTCCATTTTTGTATGTAATTTACGATGTTTTGATTCTTCTTATATTTAAATATATTTTGTAATTTGCATCATGTAGAATTATTATTAATATTTTCAGCCCTTGAAATAAATGACTAAGGTTTAAAAAAAGAGATAAGAATATAAACATTACCGGAATCTCCAATTCTTTTGCTTTGAAACTTTTCTTCTTTTTGAAAAACAGGTTAAGTACAGGGCTTAAGAATTCTTCAGCAACATCAGGATATTCACCTATGTAACGGATATAAAAAAGTTAAGTAAAATAATTCAATATACTCTGCCACTAAATAGCTATCTGAATTATTATGTAATTCTTTATACAATACAATATAACGTCATGTAAACAACCATAATTTAACGATTATATTTCCGATGTTGAACAGTCTTTTAAATATTAATACCTCAAAAACTCTTTTATCTGTTTCCCTAAACTATAAAGGAATAATCACTTTGTAAAATCACTATCAGGTGCAAATGAAAATTCATAATTATGCATAATTCCCTCATTTCAATTATCCAGTTGGATTCTAACATTCAGTACTGTTGTTGTTTCTTATGGCACTTGCTTCTGTAGTATTTTCTTTTTGTAGTAGCGCCAACTGGGGCCAGCAGTACGAATTTTGTTACTATATTATCACATTCGCTTGCACAGCCCCTTCTTGACAGGAAAGCACATTCACATACCTTACAGAAAGAACACAGATGAGCACCATTCACGAAAAAGGGATTCGAACCCGGGATTCCCAGCTACCCCTGTGCTAGGACGCCGGTATATTCTGTGTAGCAGAGACTTGAGTCACATCTCTCTTTAATTGATTTAGAAATTATAGGAAGTGTGGAAATTCATATGTTGAAGTTATCATCTTCAACATATGACCTTGATATGATAAAGATATGATTACAAAGATCGCTCGATATATATATAAAGATTTAAGATATCATCCACTTCAAATGACCTTTGTTCAAAATCAAAAGGGACTGAATGAATAGTACTTATGAAGTTTCAAAATGAAATGTTAATCACCAAATCAATTATTTTATCTTCCTAAATTATTTTATTACTACCTGCATTTGAAAAACAAACAATAAATTCATTACTATATTTATTTAAAGAAAAAAATTAGTAAACAATACGAGTAAAGCAATAAAGTAAAGAATTTTCTATTAAGTAATCTTAGTAAACTTACCGGTGATACGACTGATTACAATACTAGAAATGTAACCTACTACGAGTCCAATTAGCATTCCAATAGGTGCATACCACAAGTAAGATATCCTATACAGTGGGAAAATGTACCTGTACAAAGGAAATTAGAATTTCCTTTTTATTTAGAAATTCGTCAAAAGATCATATTAATAATTTATCTCTGCTGTTTAAAGTGCTTTATATTGAAAAATATTATTTTCAAATAAATACTTGTATCATTTTTTTCAAAAATTTACTACTAAACTAAATGGAAGCCAAATGCAAAAAAAAAGAATAAAAAAGATTGATTCTGATGTTTTAAAAATGTTAATATTAAAAAAGATCAATGGCTTAAAGAAAGACTTGCTACATTGAAACTGCAGCTTTACTTGTTGTTGACCATGTAAAAAAATTATTAACAAATTGTCATAACATTAATATTTTTTCTATTTAATAGCATATTTGCATAAAAATTTAATCAACATCAGAAGAGACTAAATGAATAGTACGTTTTAACAGAAACACTGCGGGAAATTGTGGTTGAGTGTTAAGAGTCATCACCAACCACGATACAACCCTTCCCATAGGAAGTACTTTCCGTAATCGAGGGGAAAAGTCTACCCCTACATATTAGTGTTTCCACCAGTGGAGCGAGATCTAACCACCAAGCCGGAAGTATCTCGTCCTCATTTAGAGATGCACCCCGGAGGTCATCAGGAAAAGGGAAGATGTAGTAAATATACATTTAATTTTTTTTCTATGATTCCACAAAATATAAAATATGTAAATGCGTTTTTATTGTTAAAAAAAGTCCTTCTTAAATTTAAAAAAAATGCTGGAAATAGAACTGAATATATAATTTTAAGTCGAGTTTTCCAAGCATATGAGCTATCCAAAAAATAAAAATGGCAATACTATTTTCATTTTTAGATGTTTTGATTTAGATTAAAACGTGTAGCCGTAGTATAATAAAAAACTACTTGACAAATAAAAATAATGTTAAATTTAATAACAATTATGATGAATATTTTTAAATACAAGAAAAAAGGATACAATTACTTAGTTTCAACGTTGAAATTGGAAACAGCAGTTGTACTGAGCGTTGGAATTTCTGTAAACATTGACGCCACAGTGGAGGCAACAATAGACGTCGCTGCTTCACTAGACAAGGTCGAATTTGTTTGACAGTTTTCTGAAGACAGTGCTAAAAGCTTTGGACGAGATCCATGTGCAGATGTCCCAAACCCAATCCACCCTGTCATACACAAACTACTCAAAAGTCCGATTAATACACCCTGAAATAAAATAAAAATTAAAAATACATTACTGATACACTAATTACGATTTTTAAGTACTTAGCATTTATTTCGAAGAGATGACATGGTTGGTAGAACGCTGAGCTCGTACTTCTTATGTTACGAGTTCGAAACTCACCGGCTAAAAGATTTCCCGAGTGTATGGCGGCTGGCGTTCGTTAAATCTGTCGCGGTCGCAAAGTCCTACACATCGGGAGTAATATCACTGGGGGTACTGGGTCAGAGGTGAGCGTTCTCTGTTTCAGGTCTAAATTACGACCTGAGATGTATGAATGAATTTTCATGCTCCCTAAAAAGGGTTGTGACGTGTGTGTAGCTAAGTCGTACTCTTGGTCCTAGATGGCGCTACTTGTAAAACAAAGAGAGGCTTAACTCTTAGGCTTAAACTCTGCTAATCGTACCAGCGGAGGCTTGTCCAGGGCAAGTAGCATTAGTCACAACAACACAACATTTCGAAGAGAAAATGTTATGAAAAAAAAACTCTTTGCACTTATTATTGGAAAGCGATTCTTCACACTCTTTTATCGCAATCATAAAATATTTCGTTGCGTCATTTAATGTATAAATGTTTTTGTTCCCGTATTCCACTATACAACGGAAAGAGGGGTTCAGTAACTTCTGAAGGCATGGACCCCTGAGAACCCGAGGGCAAAAGTTTGACTTCTAATTCATTCAAGTGACAAACCCTTTTTATGAGGCAGACTTCATTCATGCATTCCGTTCAGTTATCCACAGATTGTAATTTAGATTTGGAAAAGAGAACGATCACTTCTGACCTAGTACCTCCGGTGGTATTACTCTCGACAAGGGGTACTTTGTGTCTACGGCATATTTAATGTCCACCTCATACATACACAGAGATACTTCAGCCGGCTGGTTCGCACTTGCAGCCCAAAGGATTGGAGTGCCAACACCCTGCCAACTAGGCTATCCCGGCCCTTACTGTATAAATATTCACATGAAGTCAATTTCTGAATGTAGGGTTTTTTGCAGAATTCACGAATTATTAATTACATTAGAACAAGACATGGTCGAAAAATTTGAATTAGAGTTAGGAAATTATGCTTTCATCTTGGTTGTCTTCTTACCTAGGATTTTGTAAAAACCATTAAATTGATGAGTTCACGAATGAATTTGTACAGATGAACTACAATAGAATTTTTAATGATCTGGAAATTTTACTAGAATTTTTACTGATAGATAGAATTTTCTTAGTTTTTTCCCTAAAGAATCACAAATGCAGTTCAGGTTCTTGGTCTTTGGAATAGAAGTAACATTTCTTATAATAGGGCAAAGTCACCATTAAATCTCTAAGGCATCTTAGATACGCTGGTTGACATAAATGCAATTGTGGTTAATCATTGATAAGACTGAGATACTATTTTTGGAAGGCATATAAAGGGTCTTCAAAGTACGAGTTCGCATAGCAATAGGGACCATAAAGACTAAGGTACGCGGTTTAATTGTCACTGAGATACAGAGAACATGGCAATAATATTTATAAAACCTCAGCTTTCTTGAAGTGAACACCTAGTGTCTTAAGGTATCCGACTGGGTTAGGAGCCTTTTTTTAAAAATATACTTCAAATGCTTGTTATTATTCTAGTTTTAGTTTGAATATGTAACAGAATAATGAAAAATATTCAAAAATAAAAAATATTTTTATAACATTTTGAAAAAAAGGGAAAATTGTAGTTAAAAAACATAAAAATTAACTGTTACGCCAACAGTCGTAGAGGAAAAAATTACAAGCAGAAATCAAAAATATTTTAGAAGAACATTGTAATAACCAATATGCATGCTTTGAACTAAAATCTTTTCAATATGTATAATATATTCTGAGATATGGCTAAAACAATTGTATAAACAAGAATTTTTTGAAAAAATTGTGCTCAATTTGTCTATGAATACCTGTAAAATGCCTAAAACTGCATTTATATTTTAGTTTTTAGTTCAGAGCATTAAAAGTATTATATTAAACAATTCTACAAAATTTCATTAGAATATATTCAGAACATATTGAGATATTATGTTTACGGTAATGCAAAAAGTGCAAAAATTTAATTCTTCAGAAAAGGCTTTTAAAGTTTTTATTTTGAAAAAAAGCAAAATTATTATCTTTCAATAAGTCTAAAACTTTCCTGATTTATAAGTTGGACCTTCCTTTATATCATAATTCACTGATTTATTCTTTCTAGATGCTCTTCTTTTTTTTCTGGACAGTTTTACAGACACTGAAGAATGTCGAATTGAATCGGCTATTCTGTTATCAGCAATGTTGATGAAACCTTTGACTTGTTCTGGCTGAATATAAGCCTGTGTATCCAGAATTGTAAATTAAAACAGTAATATATGTACCTAAGCGAAGAGTTTGCAGTTCAACAAATGTTTCTTGGGGTACAACATTCCACAGTACACATTTCAAACTTTCGTTACAATTGTGTGTTTTTCCATGCATACATTTTTGCAATCATTTTTGGTCATACAGTTCCATATATGATCCTTTTATTTTATTTATGATAGTAGATGATAGGCCAGGTTTCTTTTCTTGGAGTTCTATGCCTGAAAATCTCGCTCTCTGGGATTTACACCAACTATTTGGTCCTTCGGAGCACTGGCGATGCATGGGACTATTGGTGCCGGAACAGCAGTAAAAAAAAGAGGCAATGACGCCACTTTGCATTTTCCCGAATTTTCCACATTGCTGCGAATGGCGATTCCCTAATAGTTTTGCTTTCTATCTATAAATTTATCGGTTAATTTTCCTTTACCACTAAGCCCATTTGTGTTCTTTTTTAATGAGACAAATTTTGAAATAATACCTACATATATTTATTATCAGGCATAAAAGATATAAAATAATAATTTTAGTCATTTTTAATAATTTTAACATTGAAATTCCTTGATAGATTGCAATATTTACATCAACTTCCGGCTTCAAAATGCCATTTCCGGTTTCATTTTTGTCACACTATGCTAACTTAAAACGGCCGTAACTTTATTTCTAAAGTAGGTAGAACAAAAAAAAAGGACTGATTTGGAAAGACAAAAGAACAAGCTTTAATATTATGCGTTTAAAAAAATTTCGTTAGTTTAGTCAAATTTGACGATTTTTACCCAGTCGGATACCTTAATAAAAATATATAGTAAATAGTATAATGAAAAGGGTGTACTTTCCAAGAATTCAAAATTTCTGTGGTACCATAAACCATTAATGGTAGGGGTGAACACTACATATAATGCCTTTTTAAAAGTGATCGACGCGTTACTATAAATGTATTGACAACAAAAAAGACTCAGCAATGCACCATAAACAGTACCCAGGACAAATATTCAAAGAAATTTATTGTGTTACAGCCTCTGTAACTTACTTCTGAATTTAGCACCATGTTAATAAGCGCATAATGTAGGAAATGTCGTATATTTGCATCAAATTACAATTATTCAATCGTGTGACAGTGTAAAATTGTTGCATGTTTAGATAGGTCTCCTTTTCTGTTGCATTGGACCTATGGAAATTGGCATATTGGCGAAGAGACATCGGAAAATAATCTTTCAGGTGCAATTTTTGACGATCAAGAATTAAAAAAAGGATTTATGACGGCCTGTGCCATGTTTTATTGGCATGCTTAAAGTTCATTAATTCACGTAATTCATGTTCATTAGTTCATTAATTCAAGTTCATTAGTTCAAGAGTTGTGAGTACTTACCATTGTTGCCGATCGGGTGTATCCTTATGTATCAACTATATTTCCTCAGTAGGGTTTCGTGTTTCAACAAGATACTACTACATGCTAGATGTACAAAATTGTCCAAGAAGGGTTCGAGGAGCGCAGGGAATAGTTCCAGAAACTTTTCTAATAGTTTTAATCCTTGGGGAAATCAGGAGGGAACATCTCCATCGATACATCACACAACAAAACAATTCTCCATGTGAGTTACGAGATGGTTTCCCCTCAAGGTTACTTTTCATGGTGCCAGATGCTTGTTACCTCCTTCCAAGTACACATTAAGTGCATGCTTTATCGCTAGTTGCTGTTTTGACTGCAAGATGATTCTATTCCGATTATTAAATATGTGATTATAGTATCCCGGATCGATTCGGTAGTTGCCCCTTTATAATTCGTGAATATTCTCTGTTACACGAGAAGAGATGAAAATTATCAACGGTAGCAAAAATAAATTATGTATATAAGTTTCTAGTTCCTTCGTCAAAATTTTTATTACGTTAAAATATATCAAATTTAATTTAATTTTATGCTTTTTTTAAGAAGAAGAAGATTTATAAATATTTTGGAAAATGACTCGTTATTATAATAAATATTTAGAAAATTTAGAAAAGATATAACCATGAAGAAATTTATCAAAAAGTCTATTTAATAATGCAGAAGATTAAACTCTATCAAGCTTTTATAAATTGAAACAAAATATTTAATTGAGTTTTGTTCATAAACTTTTCCATTTTTGTATTTACATTTTGATGTTTTGGCGTGAGGTACTTTTCAATTGCTATTGTACATAATTTCATGTTAAATGACTTTTAATTCTTTTTTATTGATTTCTTTTAATTTATAAATTTTTAACCAACGATTCTTGATTTTAAGATTAGTTTTAAGAATTGTTTCAATCTTTCTGTCACTCGAAACAAAAATTGAAAATCACTGCATAAAAATGTGTTCAAATACTGAATTCTAAAACTTAAAATAACGAGGATAAAACAACTGAATAACAATTTGAGATTAGAATGGCAAAAGCAGATGTAATTTATAATGTATAAATAAATTAAAAATTAATTTTCTCTTTAAAAATACAGAGGAGCTGAAATGAAATAATTTAGAAAGAACTTTTCTGAATTTCGGACAATCAATTAAAAGGGTTTGTTTGATGATATCAGAAGAGAGTTCATTATGAAAGTGAAAAATCTATTTTAAGACAAGAAAATTCATGAATAAGTGTGTTGAAATCACATCATACATCGGATTAAATGATTCAGAACTACAAAAATATCGATTACTTTTTCATTCGTTCTAGTAGTAAGCATCCCCAGAAGAAACACTGCAAGAATCGGACCTCCGCACATTCCCCAAACAATTAGAGACGCCTGCATTAAGTTCCCGAAAGAGGCTGCCAAAACTGTCAGCAGGATACAGAGTCCCCCGTAACAAAATGCTATGAGAAAGGAAAGAATATAATGCTATCAAATTCCCATTTGGTGGAACATAGCAAATGTCATAGCTCATATGCCTTAAAAGCTGAACCAAAGAAATTCAGTTGCACAATTTTGATAAAAATACACTACTTAAAAAACCCTGTTTATTAAATAATAACACTAAAATTTTCCAAATCAGAATATATTATTATAATCCATGTTTTTATCTTCAAATTATGTATTTATCATAAAAATATTTTTATTTTCACCTCACATTTTGTAAATAAAAATATTTTAAGTAGATATTAAGATATTTAATGCATAATAAAACATATGTAAAAAAAATACGAAATCATATTTTAGATACGAAATAAAAATCTTACTGGTCAAAAAAAAAAAAAAAACTAAGTAAAGACATTTTGAATCCTTTCATAAAATACACTGTAATGGTAATCTCAACGATACTACCGGTTGAAACGATATTGAGGTATCAAAGATAAACGGGCAGACTGAATTTCTCTGGTATCTTATAAAGCCAGAGTAGCTGTGTAAATATGATAAATCACATATATTGCGGTATCTGAAATGCTTTTTAGAGGGTGATTCAAAACAACGTGTATAAACTTACATGGAACAAAACAACAAGGATCAAAAATCGCATTCAAACAGAGGGTCGCAAACGCCTGTAGAGGGCACTAGAGCCACGAGAGGGCGTTGTAATAAAAACACGACCTGAGCAAATGGAGATTCTCTTCCTTCGAGCCGTGGATGTGTTGGGCGTAACATGGCTACTTACACACACCGTGGAATGGCTGACATGCACTTAATTTACGGCATGGCCAAATGTAATAAACGTGAAGCCTTGCGAATGTATCGTGCGAAATATCCTGGTAGAAATGTGCCTTGCCATTCATTCTTTGCCACTCTGCATCGACGATTGTGTGAAACCGGCTCGTTTAACGTGCACAAGCTGGATACTGGTCGCCAACGAACAACTCGGACAGTTGATGCTGAAGAAAGGGTTCTCCAAGAACTGGAGCGTAATCCTTCAACAAGTGCACGAGTTGTATCCCTAGAGACCTATATCTCCCAAGCTACCGTTTGCCGCATTGTACACGACGAAGGACTACATCCTTATCATTTACAACGCGTCCAGACACTGGAACCGGGAGACTGCGGCAAACGTATGGATTTTGCGCGGTGGTTTTTGCCACAAAATGCTGCAGACCGAAACTTCACAGAAAGTGTTCTCTACACGGATGAGACTACATTCTCATTAGAGGGTGTGATGAACTTTCACAACCTGCATACATGGACGGATGAAAAACCCCATGCTATACGTCCGCATGGCGCACAACGAAAATGTTCCGTTAACGTGTGGGATCGCATTGTAGCAGACTGTTTACTTGGTCCGTACATTTTCCCAAAAAGACTTAACTGCTCCATGTATCTAACATTCTTGCAAGAGGTTCTGCCAGAAATGCTGGATGATGTTCCAATACATATTGTTCGACTCATTCGATTTCAACACGACGGAGCTCCTGCACATTTCAGCACAGACGTCAGAGCAAATCTGCAGGGTACTTTTCCTACTTGGTCGCAGTGGACCAACCGCATGGCCACCACGATCACCAGATCTGTCTCCCTTGGATTTTTTTTTCTTATGGGGATTTTTAAGAGTCCTTGTCTATGAAACACCAGTTGCAACGCCGGAAGACTTTGTTGGAAGGATCGTTGTGGCAGCAGGAAGTATTCGAGATACACCTGATATTTTTGAGAAGGTTCGCCGCTCCGTGCAACGTAGATGCCAGGCGTGTCTCGATGCATCTGGAAAAAACTTTGAACATTTCCTGTTAGCTCAACAATAGCCGCATGTGAAAGAGTCATTAACTATAAAATGATCTGTAACGATTTCGTTTCTTCTCTTTACGTTATGTATTATTTTAGACGCCCTGTAGCGGCAGTTGAAAAACCCTGTTCCTATTTCATTTTTGATCCTTGTTGTATGACTTATCTACCAACTAATTTTGTCCACGTTGTTTTCAATCATCCTGCAGATGTACTAAGACATAAAAAAAATAATAAAGAAACAAAAAGCAAAATATCGCCTTATAAGTATTACAAAACTTTTTATTCGTAAATTTGTATTTAATCATATTTGCAAGCCATATTCCATCTGTATGTTTGTCGCGATGGTAATAATTCAACAATGAATTAATGAATGCTACTCAGCAAATATTTTGTTTGAAAATATGAAATCTTATTAATGGCTTGAAATAATATTTTAAATCTTTCGTCCATTAGACTATTTATATCAATGTTTCACTTTCAGTAATCAGACTACTGGATGTTTTAATTTCTTTTATTT